>JAKFQP010000138.1:1129073-1189274 GCA_023375905.1 Nycticorax nycticorax | reverse complement strand
AGGCAAGAAGATTATTTTTCTTCAATATGAATAATAAAAGATTAGGATCCCTCAATAGAGTTGATTATAGACTGGAGAGGAGGGAGCTCTAGTATAAATAAAATGCTGTGATGTCTTTGCCAAAACAGAGTAAATCCTGGGAAGAGACCAATTCATTAATGTCACTCTGAATAATGATTTGTGGTGGTGTCTGTAACAGAAGATCCCCGAGACACTGCAAGCTGTTGCCTTAGAAATTGAGCCTCCCTAATTAGCTAGATGGCATACAGGGTGGATCCTTCAAGATGGTACACCGCCTGGTCTGACTAACATGCAAAATAAGCATCAACAGTGATGAAGCTGGCAAAGATAAATGGAAACTAGAGCCCCAAGAACAACAGTGCAAGAAGTTGGTGTAGCAGGTCAGTGCAGAAAAGCTCCTGGAGATAAATTAGAGTCAGGCAATCTATTAAAAACATATGGAAAATGGCAAATGAAACTGAAACGTGTTGCAAATATGGTCATTACGTGCTTTTGAAGACTAAAGAAACATCCGGGTAAAACAGTTTATCAATGGAAGATTGTCATATACTCAGATACAGGGAAGAGGATCATCACTTTTTAAGTAATGGTGTAATACATAATTTTTAAAGACAAAGGCCAGTACTTTACTTTAAGCAAACGGCACTGTTGGGATAAATTAATTACTGAGATGCAGTGCAGATGAACATTCACTATAATTTTACAAATGTCATAGATGCAGGGAGTACACAGGTGAACAGAAATTACACACTAATAAACCCAGTTATGAAAAATAAAGGAGTGACAAATAAGTGACCTCAGTAACATGGATCATTTGCTTTGTAAAGACATCAGGAAAAGAAGAATGAGTTACCAAGGGTATGATGTGAGGAATAAAAAAAAAAAGAAACCTCTCAAATTTATTTTAAATCTGAATTTCACCTTACTCAGAAATGTTAACATAAGTAATATTACAGAAGATATTAACAACTAATCTGATGAACAGCCTGGGAATCTTGGCTATAATAATATTTGTTTACACTTTTGTATCAATCCAGTCCTTTACTGGGTAAAATTAATGTTTGGCCAGCAGGTCAAGGGAGGTTATCCTCCCCCTCTACTCTGCCCTGGTGAGACCTGGAGTACTGTGTCCAGTTCTGGGCTCCCTGGTTCAGGAAAGATGAGGAACTCCTAGAGAGAGTCCAGAGGAGGCCTACAAAGATGATGAGGGTACAGGGGCATCTCCCCTGTGAGGAAAGGCTGAGAAAGTTGGGCTTGTTCAGCCTGAGGAAGAGAAGACTGAGAGGGGTTCTCATCAACACATACAAATATCTTAAGGGTGGATGTCACGAGGATGGAGCCAGACTCTTCTCAGTGGTGCTCAGTGACAGGGCCAGACAAGGGCCAATGGGTACAAACTGAAACAAAAGAGCTTTTAGTTTTATATGCAAAAGAACTTCTTTACTTGGAGGGTGACAGAGCACTGGAACAGGGTGCCCAGGGGTATTGTGGACTCTCCTTCTCTGGAGATATTCAAAGCCTGCATGGATGATATCCTGTGCAACCTGCTCTAGGTGAACCTGCTTTAGCAGGAGGGTTGAACTCTCGAGGTCCCTTCCAACCCTTGCCATTCTGTGATTCTGTGACTCTGTAAATTGTTGTCAGGCTCCTTTCCATTCCTAGCAGACAGGGCAGATGTGGCAGTTTCTCCTGGAAACCAAACCAAACCAAAGATAACTTTAAAATAGTGTTTAGCGTATATGTCTTTGGTCTCAAAACCAAAGCTCAATATATTCACTTAATTACTAAGCCAAACTATCCAGAAGTTGCTGCAAACTATGTGTTGGGATATTATAATGTCCCCTTCTTCACCCCTTCTTCATTACAGGAAAAGGCTACATCTGCGTATAATTTTGTTTTTCACTCAATGTATGTTGCATTGCTTTGCAGTCCAGAAATCTTTGAGTGCGTTGTTGAAGCAAGAATCATCATTCACTGAGACTGTTCTTCCCTCATTTGCCTTTACCCAGCTCATACTGAGCCCTTTTACTCACAACAGTTGCTCTGATTCCTAATCAAAGCCATTCTTGAAATCTAGGTCACTGTCTCCCATTAGTCATCATCCTTCTCCTTCTGTTTGAAAGTTTCATCTGGGTTTTCATTTGTTTCTTTTTCCTTTAGTACTTATCCTTTAACACAGATGTGAACGTATTCTTGCCATGCTCCAGCTAAGGGTTCACTACAGTACTGAGGTGGTGGAATTGGCCTTAAAGCTGGGGTGGAGGGGCTCAAGAAGACAGTGTCTAGACAGATTAATAGATCAGTCTTTCTGAAGTCCAGTCTAGCATCCTAAGCTTCCCTCCATGTAGCCTGCATTGTGTGTTCATGACTAGCCTTACATTCTAACCAGCCTTTGTCCTAAATATCTCATTTAATGTCTGAGCTACACAAGCAAGATGGCATTCATGCCATTTGTAATTACTTGTAATTACTGGTGCATGTAGATGTACTTTGTCTTTCAGCATCTGTGATGCCTCCAGTGATGCCTGCAAACATCTGGGAGTTGTGACTGTTATTCAGTTTGATGACTACTGACTGCAGTTAGAGGGGAATACTTCCCCTGTGATATGTCATATATTAGTTTTACTAAAACATTTTACTTTTTCTTTTTTTTTTTTCTCTAGGAATACAAAAATTGCAGAAGCGCTCTGCAAAAACTGTGGTGTGAAAGCACCAATCTTCCTCCAAGCAAATAAGGGATTAGGTGACTAAATAATATGCTCAAATTATAGGGTGACATATATTAAAAAGTTATTTAATTTTTTTCCCTAGAGAAATTATCAAATTAGTCACTGTAAAATTCCAAGGTAATTTTGGATGTTACTTTCAAAGTTTCATTTGTGAAATAAGCGATACACCGTTTCACAAATCTTGGGCTTTTGAAATGTCTTTTACTGAAATTTAAGCAGTCGTAGAAGACACATTAGTTTTCATGTATAAATAAAGCTAAATTTTCTTTTTTTTGACCTTTGAAATAATAAAAAATATAGCAATAGTTCTGTGCAGCATAACACTTCCAAATTTAAAGTTTATTTGTAGGATAGGATTGTTAGAGAGTCAGCTATACTTGTGAATTATTGCTGAAATACGACCATGCACATTTAGATCAATGCATAAAAAGCATGCATGGGACAGGAATTGTTGGTATGCTATACATATTCACTGCAAAACTGTTGCTAAAGGATTGCCATTATTACCTTGCAACAGGGAATACTGATCCACAACACTTCTGCTGTTTCTTGAATCTCTGGCACATAAAGTAAGTGAATTCATGTTATTGTGTATTTGAAAAGTTGTATGACATCTTCAAACTGGGACAAAATATGTCTCACCTTGATTTTTTCAGTGACAGTACATTTCTCATGCTTTCATAAGTCTATTGTCTATACACCAAGTGATTTGCTTTTCTTTTATCTGCTTTTGCTAGACTTTCAGAATCTCTTTGCTAACAACTTTCTCCTGCTCTTTGTGAGAATATTCAGTATTCCCTCTGTAGTTGATGTTTAAGTACTTTCTAGTGATTATAGCTCACTTTCCTTACAGCCTTTTTTCCGCCAAATTTGCACTCTTAGTCTTCTATTTGGGGATTATTTTTTTTTTTCAAAATATTGTTATTACAAAATATTGAGTGTTTTCACCCATTGATCACACAGAAGTATTTTCTTTTAATACTTTTCAAATAAAATAAAAAACATGTCTTAAGATAAAATGGTTTTTTGTCAATTATAAAAAAAAAGAAAACAATTTAAAAAACCATGAATGAATGAAAAATTTACATAACAAGAACATTATCTTGACACAACTATTCTGAATATTTGATGCATCTATACTGAATCTGTTATAAAGACTTTTCTACTTTAGAATTTTCAGCTTCACAGTTTTCTGATACAGTTTTATCACTTCTTCTCTATCAACTGTCCTCTCAATGTTGGGACTTCTTTTTCTCCTCTGTGTCCTGCATAGCTCCTTACATGAGCTCTGTTAATGAACTCATCTCCCACTTCAGGCACACAATGCAAGCATTAAACCATGTTAGTATTTCTGGAGGCATTTCATGGTAAAAATATTCAGGAAATGTTCAGAAATCCTCTTCTGTGAAGTTTCTATTTAATATTACTTTATTTTTTATTGTATCCCCTACAGTTTTGAACTTAATATTGGCAACTTACACATTTAACTCAAATGTGATCTCCCTATTATTTAGGGGTTTTGCAACTTTTCCACAATAGCTCAGCTGATATCACACACTTCCAATTTAAATCTGAAATTTGCAAAAGTCAATGAATTAACTGTGTTTTAACACAAGTTAAAAGTTCCTTCAGGAATGAGTAATACATTTACTTTTGCAGTAAAAGGTCATGTTGCAGTCAGTTACTCTTTACTATACTATGCATCTATCCAGAAAAGTAACTGTGTAACTATCTGGAGCACTAAGAAGCTATAGTGCAATTGAAAGGTGTGACAGCAGCTCACACGTGATGTACCTGGGGTAAGTTAGAGCTATCTTGCTTTGGGCACTGACAATCTGGTGGCTTCAGCAGCAACAGAAATACACTTTTCTTCCCTCTGTGGTAATGTGGCAGAAGGGCTGGTTGAGAAGCCCCCGAATTGATGGGTCTGTGTATTGATGTAATTGATGTCTGACAGCAGTGTAGATACATGTAAAGTTGCTTCCAATTATGTGACATGGAAGCAGGCTCAGGATAAAAGTATTTGGAGAAGGTATGCTCTGCTTTCTTTTATATAGGATAGCAATTCAGTTTATCTCAGCTGGCTTTGCAGTAAACTGAGCCTCATTTCCTCAGGACCATTTGAGCATTTTGAGACTACCAATTCCTCTTAAATCTGTTTTTTTTCCTCTGTCATTTACAAGTAATTTTGCTAGATTCAGTCTAAACCCACAATTTTGTTTTCCAAAGAAAGACTAGATGTTGGCTGAGTGCATATATAACTTTTAGTACATTTTTTTGTTTCTTTTGGAATAAAAATGACTATAAAAGACCAGAAGTTCTCAGTCAAAGTATTATACTAGTTTGGTGCCAGGGCATCTTCAAGCCTGAAAGTAGCATTTGTTTTCTCTCTCTTATCAGTGTTGTAAAAATGCAGAGACAAGGATACTAAAACAATAAAAAAAATTAGCAATTTTTTAGCCTGAAATTCACTGAATTGGCTCTGGTGATATAGCTAAAATAACTTCAGATATCATAAATTTCAGCTACTATAAATTATTGTTATTTACAGTAAGCATAAATAACCCTCCTTTTTTACCATATAAATATCAGGTAAGAGGGGTATGAAAAACCCTTCCATGTTGCTTTGTATTTTGAGACAATAGGTATTTTTACAAGCTCTCTAATACATACTTGGATTTGCTCATTATAAATCTATGAAGATGGATTATTTTATGTTAAAAAAACCTTTATTAATTATTATTTTAAAAATACCTATTCAGACTTGGGTGGAAATGAACACATTCTATTAAGAAACTATTGGGAAAAGTGTACAGAATAGCAGCTGGAACTGCCTGTACAGATTTCTAATGATTTTTAAGAATTTACTTTTTAATCATTACAAACAGGAAATTTAGTCTCCAGCTGAACATAAATAACAACAAAGACTCCATGACTCAGCATAAAGCTGTAAACCTAAAAGGGTCATAGAATATGAATCTCCCTATTAAAAAAGGCTTATATATGAAAGGATAAACAAAACATTTGTGTTCTGATTCCAGTCAGTGCATACTGTTTAACAACCCAAAGGAGCAGAAAAATATATCCTCATCTATGCAAGCTTTTAAAAAATGATAAATAATACTAAACATAGTGGTTTTTTTCTGACTAGATAGGTTGTGTCATTTGGTGAGACTTTATTTTTATCTAGTTTGAAATGTATTTAGATGAGTTTCATGTTTTGATACAGAATGGTGCTTATTTGTGTAAGTAGGCATGCATGTGCTGTATTGCTGTCAGCAGTGTAGAAAAGAAATAAGTACCATTGCTTCCTGTTTGCGGGTAGTTTTGACAACAACATGAAATGGGCAGAAAAAAATTCTCTCTCTGAGTCTTAAAATAAAATTTCCACTAAATTAATAATGGGTTTACCTTGAAATTCAGTGTGGCATTTTTATCAGTATTTCTAACTCAGGAATAATCTCAATGGTTATATAAAAATATATAGAAAGCATATGCTTCTGTTATATACATAATAGACATCTAATTTTTAAATATTTATGTTTTTACATCTGTATAAAGGGATATATATATATGTGTGTATATGACATAGTCCAAGTGGACACAGTCAAAATACATTGGTTTCAAAACACAACTCGATTCCTGATTCAATCTGCTTCTGTAAAACTTACCACAGTAGAAAAAATGTACTCCTCATAGATAAATGTTTTCTGAAATTTTCTGAAAATTAACTGTATTGATATGAAAACTAGAGACCAGTTTGAATTTGTCAAACAAAAAAAACCCAACAAGCAAAAAAGAACTAATTTAATGTCTTCAGCCAAAACTCCAACAAAAACTTTATTTTTTCAAAAATTTTTCAAAATTTTTGCTCCCTTAAGGAACAACAGTGTAAGTACTAGTATAGTTGATGTCACACCATCATCTAACTTTTAAGTTTAGAGCAATACTAGAATTTATGTCTGAGATAAATACCTGAGACTTCCCCAGTGATAGGTTAAGGGAAGCTAGGCTTAAGGTCAGCATAATGCAATTTTTTTCACTCCCTGCAAAGCCATAGTAAATAGATTCTGTACTGAATATTCAGAAGGAAATGCAGGTTAACAGAGGCACAAGGAGAGAGAACACCATACTCTTAGCTATACCTCTTTGAAGGAGATAAACTCATCCTTCCCAGTTACTCACCTACTTTGCAAATCCCAATGTTGCCATGGAAATCCATTAAGATGGACAGTTTTTTTCACAGAAACGCAAAGCACAATCTTATTCATGATATATCTATTTTTAGACCATTGTGGTGGTGTGGCCACCCCTGCCGTCCCAGCTTTTTTCTCTCTTTGACCGATTTACAACCTCGGGAATTCCTGCCAGACTGCAGCCTTTGTATAGTGAGTTGGTCCGTTAAGCAACCCTTAACTGTAACAGAAAAACCTACATGGCTGAGGCGGGAGAGGCATTGCACATGCTAGAAACACCAGTTGACTCGTGAAGACGGGGAACAGAAAAAGAACAGTTATCTCCTGACAGCCTTGAAGCATGCCTCACCTGGGTCGCGACCCAAGCAGAACGGTACCGTGGTCACAACCCAAACAAAGCAGTACTGTCTCCAGCTGGACTCTGGACAGGATGACAGTTTACAAATTACTAAAGCAAATCATCTCATGACCCTATAAAACAGTGGTTCAAAGTGAGGCCCTTTGAGCTCTCCTGGATTGCAGTGGGCTGCGACCGGCACCTCCTTGTGAGTGGGATGCCTCTCAGAGTTCACAAACTCTAAAGTTTGCTGAAATCAGAGGTCAACTGCTGAAGACCGACAGTGGAGCCTGGGCTGAAGCTTTTCCTCCTTGAGGCACAATCCTTGCCCATTGAGAAATGCCAAGACATTTGATTTGAGTATTTAATGAATCCGTGGGGAATTTTTAGGGGGTATACCCTTACATATTTATATAGTATATAGTATATATATAAAATATGAATATAGTTATGTTTGTGTGCACATGCCAATTTCAGTAATCTGCAGATGTGTGATTTTGTTACTAAGTCTGTGGATGTTACTTGATCATAACATCATGTCTACATCCATATTTTAGGATATCTCTTAGCATGCTGCTAAAACTCTTGTGGTCCGCCTTAAAACTGTGAACCAACTTTAGACTGTTGCTAGACATAAACCGTTGACCAAGTCTGAGGCTAAGATTGGACCTAACCACACCCAGACTCCTCTCTGAGAAGCAGTTTAGAAAGCAAGGGGATCTACTCTGAACCTCCTTATCCTCTGCATCCACAGTCTGTCTGTGAATCATTCTAACTCGAGTGTTTTAGGATCCATTTTTGATGAGAGGAAGGCCCCCTTGGTTTCTAGTCAAACTCAGACGAGTCTGGGAGGATAGGGGTGGCCAAACCAACCTCTCCTTTCAGGTTTGATCCCTTTAAGTACGACTGAGACACAAATGAGGTCAGACGTCGCAAGTCCACCCATTTATTAACTCTTTGGGGGAAAGAGAGAAAGAAACAATAGGAAAGGAAGGAAGGCAAAATAAGAAATTAAGCAACAGTTCCAGATAGAAGTGCACAGATAGTCACCACAATGGATCCACAATGTCCCGGGGGTCCGTGCTTCTGGGGTCTTCGGTGGTTGGTGATCACACACAGGGTCGGTGTCACACACGGGGTTTGAGACGGTGGCCTTTTATAGGCTGTGTGCCTAAGGCACATGCTTGTGCAGACTGCCCTCAGCAACAACTTCACATTTGTCCAAGGCAACAACTTCACGCTTGCACCATGCTTGCTCAGGGTAATGGCGCATATTTGCCATCTCCTAGCCCCCCCTCCCATGCCCGAGGTCTTATGTGCTGACCACGTGCACATGCCCACAGCCAGTTGCTTGCACTGGGTAGGAGGTTACCAGGGCCTTGCTGCTGTCCTTGTGGCTGTGTGGATGGGTGACATCTTGCACAATTGCCCTGCAGCGTCCTGTTACTTTCATGTGGGCAAGCTTTGAGACAAATGTCTGTCCGTTCCATCCTCACAGAGTGTAACTTAAATTTCCTTTGTGTACTTCTTCCATGGAGTAATAGAGTGAACCTTGCCATCTTCAAATCTGTAATTAAGTTGCTGGTTTGATTAATTTTGTTGAATCACTATGTTAATCAACTGATGATTGAGTGCTGTTAAAATATCACAATCAAAGCCTGTGATTTGTCGTAAAGGCACAAATAAATTCTAAATTGCTACTAAATCAAATTGTGTAAAGACACCCATTTGCAGCAAATTGACATTGTTGGCAGGTTTCACAAATTCATTTGTGACAACCATACATGAAATTTGGAGTACAACAGCTAGTTAGATTAAAAAATTGAGAAGTTTCCTTGATTTCAATGTAATGACTCATGTTTAGAGTCTGGTCCTGTGCTGTATCTGTCATATAAATGATAATCCTAGAAATGTATTTCCAATAATATTTAAATTTGGGGCTACCATTTTGTTTTTGAATCATCCTTGATGACCTCAAGCAGAAGTGTTCTCCTACAGACAAAAAAATCAGGTATTTGTGTAGTTATCAGAAATGAAGAGGTCAAGTATGAACCATAGCTGGCAAACAGATCAGTTTGGTTTGGCACCAAGTAATAAAAGTCTCTAATACAAATAATACTCACAGTAGTCATTTACACTGATGATTATATTACCTGGACTTTTAGTTCATAAAGGTGAAGCTTAATAAAGCAGGTGGTGTCTGTCCTCACTCAATCCACCTGACCTTTCTTGCCATTTTATATTAAAATATCAGTAAAGCAAATTTGTAAAGTAACTTCTCTCACCTCAAGTACAATCAAATGGTGTTCTTAATACAAAGAGAGGCATGCTCAGAGAATTATAAATATGATGCGAAACAATGGAGGACTCAGTAGTTCATGCTGAATGGAAGAAGATTTTATTAGTATGAACAATCCCAACTAAACAAAATGCTGTGAGGTTCTGACTTCCTAGGGGAGAACGTAGTGGTAAGGACTGTTGAACTTATGGTTTGTAAGCAAATGACACACACAGATGACACCGTCCCACCCCACCCCCCACACGGTTTGGGGTTGGTGCAGACACTCAGGCCCTTCCAGGGAATCGGATCAAGCACATGGGCTACAATCTCTGGTCCTGCTCCAACTGCTGGCACCGAGCCCTTCACTCACTTCATTCACATTAGTCTCACAAGCAGCTGTCACTTAGTCCTTGCAGAACTCAGACGCAAGACAGTGAGATTGTGCAGAGACATAGCTGAAAAGGGATTTAATAAGAAGATAGGATGGACTTCAGTGATCAGTTGCAGGTCTCAGTCAGAAAAGCATACTAACAAACCCAGTTTCATTAGACTAGCCCCTTTTATACCTGTTTCTGCCTAGCTGCCCTTTGTTCCTCCCCAGTCCCCTTCTCCTCCACAGTCCTTCATCTGTTTGCATGGTCCCACTGGCCCCCCAACATCCTGGACCCTCAGGTTTGCATCCCTGTCAGCTGCAAAGTCCCTTTTCCCTGCAGTTCCTTTGTAGCTCATCAGTTAGTGTGACTGACCAGGTTTGTTTCTTGTCTTTGTCTCCATTATGTTTGTCTGTCAGCTTTGTGCCTATATTTTGTTTATGTATTTTGTTTATGGCATCTTCTTTTTCCTTGTGATCCCCTTTGACAAGGTCCTTGATCAGGTAATCCTCCTGAAATGAACATTCCCATGTTCCAGTATAAATGAGCACAAATTATCAGGTTCATTACTGCCTCCCTTATTGTTTTTTTGTCAGGTTTGTGTCTCTTTGTCTTCTTGTTTATGTCTTCCTCCTTTAATTATTATCCCTTTTTGCATCCTTGGAAACGTCCTTGGAAAGAGAGCCTTAAGGGAGCTGACTCTCCCTCCTCTGACATACCATTCCACAGAGTACGTTTTAAAACTCTTGCTGGTGACAGGTTGCTTGATTGAAGCAAGCTTCTGTTAGAAATATATCTTGCTTAAAATACTATTGGTAGTATTTTATGGGATTCTTCAGTGTACACGTAGAGATAGCGATACTAAGTTTTAATCTGATGAGCACTACAATTTTAAGAACTTTAGTCACTGTAGTGAGGAATTTGGGAGTAGCACAAACCCCCCTTTTCTCTTCTTGCACAGGATACTGAACCTAAAATTTGCAGGTAATATTAACACTCTTTTTCTCTGTCCTTTTCTTCCAAAAATAGAATATTGTTAAAGTAATTACAAAGCTTCTATGCAAAAGTGAGTAGGAGCAGAGAAGTGATAGAGAAAAGGAAGGGAAATCTCTTCAGTTGAGCTAAAGCAAGAGTTCAGAAAAGTACACAAGACAGTTATTACTTTGACAAATCTCTAAAAATTTTCAGATATTAGGTCTGATGCTGCGTGTCTGAGGCTGACCGACAGCAAATATACTGCTACCAAAAATAACACCCTCAGTAAATAATCTAAGCAAAGTGCAAAGGGATCTTAACAGAGTTAAGGTACCTATAAAAAGCAGAAGGAAGGCTGAGATTACCTACTGTACACTGCTTGTTTTAAAGATACATTTTTTCCAGTTACTTCTACTTTATTTTTTTTTTTTATTTCAAGTGCTGGAACCTTCTGCAGTTGAATTTGTCATTTGTCACTTGCAAAGACAGCAGCACCTTCTAGCCTATAGAATTGGGAGATGCAGGTTGGCTCCCCAGCAAACATCTTTCATGACAGCAGTTCTTTTCTCTTTCATTATGTGCACAACAGCAAATGCAGTCCCTGAGGAGTTGAGAAGAGCAGGAGCGGGTCTTAAGATAATTGGTATATTTTTCAAAATCTGTTTATAGACCTAGAGAAGAGCACTTTTGGTGAAAAAAAGGTGAGGTTATTAAATTATTTTAGTTCATTAGGCAAGATGATTCACTTCAAACAGGGAAAGTTAGGGGAACAAGACAGAGAAAGAGAGAAGAACTTTCATTCTTATGTTGTTCTTTAATGAAGTATTAGAGATTCATTTGAAGATTTCATTCAATAACAGAACTAATATCAGGATTTGTTATTTCCATTTATTATAAAAGTGGAGTGAAAATACTGGACTATTTTCTTGCCTTTGTTTAAGCTAGTAATGTTAATCCTAGCATCTGTTTTTGTTTCTAGAAGTTAGAAGCATGAACAAGCTTATCTGGTTTATTGAAAAGCATGTACAGCAATAGATTACTCACAGTTCACAGCACTGTGTGTCATGATTCACTTTCTGGCTTCCGAGTGGTGTGGAATCATAGAATCATAAATCACTTAGGTTGGAAAAGACCTTTAAGATCATCAAGTCCAACCATTAACGTAGCACTGCCAAGGGCACCACTAAACCATGTCCCAAAGCACCACATCTAGATGTCTTTTAAATATCTCCAAGGATGGCTACTCAACCACTTACCTGGGCGGCCCGTCCCAATGCTTGACAATGTACTATACTCTGTAGTATAGCAGTCAAAAAAACTCCAAGGATGATTATAGAAAATACATACTGCTGAACAATTTGTAGTGTAGGGGATGGTACACATAGCATACACTTCATCAACAAGAACACAGGGCCAAGTCATTTACAGTTAACTGTCTCTGTATCTCCTAATATTCAAAGCCACTGATGGGCTAAATCTAAAATAGCATAGTAGCCTTATTTTGAAAACAAAACCTCAGTCTCCGATCTTCGTAGAGAACTCGTTGAAATATGGGCTGGATAAGTACACACTGGAAAACTTGCTGAATGGCTAGGCCCAGAGGGCTGTGATCAGTAGTATAAAGTCTAGCTGGAAGCCAGTAACCAGTGAGGCATCCCAGGTGTCAATACTCATTCTAATCCTGTTCAACATCTTCATTAACAATCTGGATGGTAGGGCAGAGTTTACCCTCAGTAAGTTTTCTGATGATACGAAACCAGAAGGAATAGCTGATACACCATTGTACAACATTGTTGTGTTACCATCCAGAGGGACCTCGAGAAGCTGGACAATAAGGTGACAGGAACCTCATGGAGTTCAACACAGGGAAGTGCAAAGTCGTGCACCTGGGGAAGAATAACCCCATGCACCAGTATACATGGGGCTTGCCTAGCAGGAAAGCAGCTTTGCAGAAAATAGCCTGGAGGCCCTGGAAGTTACCAAGTTGGCCAAATTGGTGTCCCTTGTGGCAAAGAAGGCTAACAATATCCTGCGCTGCATTAGGAGGTGTGTGGCCAGCAGGTCAAGGAAAAGATCCCTGGAGTATTGTGTCCAGTTCTGGACTCCCCAGTACAAGAGAGAGAAGGAGCTACTAAAGGGAATTCAGCCAAAAGCCACTAAGATTATGAAGGGACCCATGCATCTCCAATGGAAGGAAAGGCTGAGAGAACTGTGATTGTTCAACATGGAGGAGAGACCTGAGTAGGGTTGTCATCCATGTTTACAAATGTCTGAAGAGAAGCTGTAAAGAAGACAAAGCCAGGCTGTCTTCAGTGGTGCCTGGTGACAGGACCTGAGTCAGTCCGCACAAACTGAAACACTGGACATTCCTCCTGAATATCAGGAACAACTTTTTTACTGTGAGAGTTACTGAGCACTGGAACAAGTAGCCCAGAGAGGTTTCCACATGGATTTCCGTATTCTAGAGGATTCCAGAGGAATCTTCACCCTTGGAGATCTTAAAAAGCCACCTGGACATGGGTTTAGGGGATGTTCTGTAGATGAGCCTGCTTGAGCAGGCACATTGAACTATGTGACCTCCAGATGTCCCTTCCAACCTCAACCATTCTGTGACTCTGGCTTGAAAAAGTGTTTATTCTATTAAAACAGGAGGATATATGTTACTGGATCTGGCTTTGTTATATGTGTCTTCCAACCCTGGTTACTTCTTTTTATTTATTTATGCACACCAGTAAGAAAATTTGTTATGCAAAAATCTGGTGTTTCTCCATTAAAATATCTAAAAAGTTCAATGAGATTTCTAGAAATTTGAATAACTAGACAAGCAGGGAAGAGATTCAAAAGTTGAGATGAATTTAAATTGTATCTATCAGGCGCCTTCTGAGTGATTGGCGTGCCACTAAACAATGTTAAAAGAAGTAGGATGAAACTTACCTTAGTAGTTTATGGTAACTATGATGAGAAATACAAGTCTTAAAGTAAGGTCTGAAAAAGAATGAAATATTTTCATCACAGAAAAGAAAATTAATAAGGGTTTGCTGTTAAAGTTGATTAATCTGTCATTTAGGCCACAGATCTTTTTGATACGTTTGAAAAAACTTCATCAACAAATTAAAGTAAAATAAAAAAAAATATTCTATTAATACAATTATATTGGGTTTTACATGGTCAAGTTTTGGTAGCAGGGTCTTGAGAGAACAGAAGACTTGGCCTTTGTGAAAAAAGACCAGGGGTTGTCTCATGTTGGACAGATCCAATTCCAGCTGGCTCAGGAAAGGACCCAGCACAAGACACAGATGAGCCCAACTGCAAAGCTGGTAGTACCTCTGGGAAAACATGTTTCAGAAAGGTTAAAAAGCATAGTGAAGAAGTTGTGAGACAGAAGCATGAAAAAAAGTGTGAGATAAACCACCCTGAAGACACCAGCATCAGAGAGGAGGGGTAGAAGACGCTCCAGGCACCAGAGCAGAGATTCCCCTGCAGTCCATGGAGAAGACCAAGGTGAAGCAGGTGTCCCTCTTCAGCCCATGGAGAAGATCACAGTGAATTAGATAATCCTTGCAATCTGTGAAGAGGACCATGCCAGAGCAGCTATCCAAGCGTAAACCCGTAGAGGACTACATGCTGCAGCAGGTGGACATGCCCCAAGGCTAGCTGCAGTCCTTGGAAAGCCCACACAGGAGCAGGTTCCCGGCAGGAGCTGTGGCTTGTGGAGAGGAGCCCATCCAGGAGCAGCTTTTCTGGCAGAAACTGTGGCCTCTGGGGAGCCCTCTCTGGAGCAGTCTGTTGCTGATGACTGTAGCCTCTGGAAAGGACCCATGCTAGAACAGTTGTTTTTTTGTCACCATCCAACTCTATTCTTAAATTGGCAAATCAAATTAATTTTGCCCAAGTCAGCTTTGCGAGGGTTCACCTCACTCCATGATGTCTATTCCTCCAATAAGCTACTCAGCTGGTGATTGAGTGGGGTGTATTTGTTGGGTCGGGTCCTAAATTTAAGAAAACTCCCGGACCCCAGTAGCCACTTGCTTCGTCCTCACTTAACATTATTCGGTCGCCGCCACTTAGGCATACTCACCACAAGTATTCGGTTTCAGTTTCACCCGGTTTTCTGCTGTATCTATCTTGTAAATTTGTCAATTGCAATGGATCCCAGGGATGGTTCGTGTTGCATGTCGTGGATGACCACCCTGAGGTCCCACAGTTCTTTCTGTTTTAACAACAGGTCTGGCTTCATATTCAGGAGGGTTTGTGGGGAACAAAGAGTCGTCATCTTCTGACTCACTATCATCAGGATCACCCCAGATATCCCCATCCCAGTCTTCAGGGGATACTATTAGTTTCCTGATTTGTAGGATGTCAGGGGGGCGGGGAGCTTGCATAAGCATCAGCTCGACTCTTTCTCCCAATTTTTGTCTCATTTCCTGCTCCTCCTGTGACTGTCTCTGCAACTGTTCAATTTTTAAAGACAGTAACAACTCAGTTGCTTTTCTACCTTCTATTTCTTTCTCTAGGTCCTCTTCCTTTCTATTTCTGTTCGTTCTTTCTTGATGTGCTGCATCTAAACAGGCACCTAGCATCTTACAGATAACTCCTTTCCCATCTTTTGTTCGGCCCCTAATTACTTTTAGGTGCTCTTCAGTTGCTTCCCAATTATGCCAATTGTCACGAGTTCATTCTTCTGAGAACTTAGGACTCAGATTCACTCCATGCCTCTGTAAATAATCAGTGATACTACTTGCCATCCTGCCGACTACGCCAATTTGTCGCGGATGGAGTAAGAGGGAGGCAAAAATGTGGTTTATTGGTGTAAAACAGTGAGTTAACAAAGGTCAGTGATAAATGCGACAATAGTTTATGAGATTCGATGGCAAGGTACACTTTGTTATTTACTGCACAGAGGACAGGGTCAGACAAAACTGTCAGGGAGACACTCCCGTTGAGTCATGAGGTTCAGAAAAGATCCCCTTGCTTTCTAAACTCCCTCAGAGAGGAGTCTAGGTGTGGCTGGATCCAATCCTAGTCCCAGACTTGGTCAACAGTTTATGTCTAAAGGATTATATATGCGCAATTAATCCTTTATGTCACTTAGCTAAGATTTCCAAGTTAGCATGCTGTTAGTCACTTACCGAGAATCTGTCGTGGTAAGGAATCTCTCAACCTCGAGGAGTAACCTTGAGAGGCGTCCCTGCTCAAGGGGAGATCCTGGCGTGCAGCCCGCTGCCGTGCAGCAGAGCTCAAAGGGCTCTTGGACTGCTCACTATTTATGGGGGTAAGATAATTGGCTCATAGTCATATTTGCATACTGACCACTGTGCTTAGGTGGGCACATTCCACAATAGCCCTTGGCTATTGTATTATCTGTCTCCCCCCACATCCAGTGAGTGCATCCTTCACGACCAGACACAGACCAGACGCATCTATCACCACTGCCACAGGTGGTTATCACTTGAAAGAGGTCAAAGGAGGGGGAGTCAGAGACGAGGGGGGGAGCACACCGCCACAATTGGACAATTCACTTTGCATTGATCATTACACATAACTTAGCTAGCCATCTTTCAAGGGATGTTGAAGAAGGGATGTTGTATAGATAGGGAATTGAACTATTTCTTTGTACACGTTGATCAGAAGGGGATATTTAGGGGGTGATTTTAACATGATAACATGTAGGAAAATTTCCTCACCAGCTAAGTAACATGACTGATATTTGGCTACTACAATACCATTCTTTAAGAAGAAAACATTGATGCACCATTAAATAGGAGGATACACTACCAACACCTCCAGATTGACATGCCATTGGTAAAGACTCATACTGAAACCAATCTGTTGCCATGTCATGAGAGGGCTTATAGAAAACTAAGAAATTCGTAACAGGATAATTGGCAAAGCTGTTAATTTCCTAACATAGATCTTGAACAAGATCCTAATCACCACTTATTTCTATGCAAATGATAAAAGGAGTTATGAATCATCTTAGTAAAAAACCAGACTTAGTCACTCTCTGCTAGTTTCTCGTCAGTCACAATGGAGATGAACTCATTCCATAAATCAATGAATTCTCTCTTTCTTTTTTTTTTTTTTGGTAATCTATTCTGAGATTCATTAATTCTTCAGAAGTAAACCCTTCCGTCAATTCATTCCATGATAATTTTTTGTCTCTTAGATAACTAGTGTTCTTGTTGCATTTATATAATTGCAAAGGTAAGCTGAGTGGCAGTTAGAAACAAATGAAAAAATGTCTTTCCCTTTTGGTGTACCTGAGATTATCTAGAGTAACTCACAATATAAAGGAGCAGTTAGAACTGTAAATGCTGACTCAGGGTAGGGTATCACATATCTTGAATTCAAGATCTTTATTTCTAACAATCCTATCTCTATGCAAGAGAAAAAATTTGGAGAGCATGCAACTCCTGAGCACTAACCCTATCATTATCTTATTCTGCATTTTCAGACCACTCACATTAACTTTCTCTCTAATTCCCATTCAGTAACATGAGGAATAACATTTTGTAAGGTCCTATATGAGTAGTATTAAATATAATTACGGATAAGCTACATTGTTTACTTGCATTTCCAAAGTTTCTTGTGTTCATTGCACTAAATTGTGAAGTTTGGTGCCTTTTTATAAAGAGAAAACCCATCAATAACCTAATCTCAAATTAATACAACACCCTTTCTCCTGACAGCAGCATCCTATCTTTTCTTCCATATAGAACATTAAACAACAAATTGTGTAATGTGTCTGTTTGAAGAGATGGCATAGCAGTCTTTGCATTGTAAATTAGAATTGTCTAATAGAAAGAGAAGTGGAAGATGTTAATACTTCAAAGCAATTACATTTGGTATCATCTAATTTTGGAGAGTTTGCAGTCTTGTGGGATTCATCTGCTTCAGTTGATAACTTAAAATTTCTTTGTCTTGTTCTTGATGACACTGAGTAATGGGTTAGACAGGTATGTGTGATATTCTAAGATTAGTATGGAGTACAGTTTTGTTAGTCTACTTGGAAAAAAGAAAATGAAATCAGGATTTCACCTGGAGTTTGATTATGGGCTTCATTGTAATAAAAGAGATATGAAAAAAATCTGAGAAGATTTTAATTTCTACACTCTCTTTGAATTTATAATTTTGGCCCCAACTAGCAAATATACTGAAGTATACTGTAGGTTATGCTTCTCTTTTTTTTTGTGGGTTATATGATGCAGCAGAGTTATTGGTGTGAATGTAGTAAATAAGTCTAGCCACAGACGTTTATAAGAAAGTATTTTTGTAAATATTTGTAACAATGTGGCCAGAATTTTAACCCTTCCCACCTGATTTACAGTGATCCATTTCTCTTAGGACTAATGATACCTCTATTTCCACTGCCATTTTGATCCACAATTCTATCCTAGACCTAAAAAATACATAAGAACTTCTATTTTCAATAGATTGTAATTTTCTAAGAAAAAATATCCATCTTTACTTCTTAATGACCAAACAAAGCTTGCCTTTTTTATGACATACAAGGTTACAACCAACTGACAAAACAGCAAGAAGCCATGGTGATCCTAAGCAGAAGACCACTGTACACGGGGAAGCTGGTGACCCACGCAGCAGCTAACACGCACAGGTGCAGGTCTCTGCTGTGCAGTTCTGCATGTCCAGTGCCACCTTCAGGAGGTGTTGTGCTGCACAAAGCTTGTGTCCACAAGGAATGCTCAGCCAGCTGGTGACAACAGGCAAGCTTGCAGGAAGCTCCCAGCTGGTACTAGCAATTATGCCACCTGTGCATCCTTGTCTTTATCTAAAAGTTTAGCCAGAAGTTCTGTGTGCTAATCCTTGGTGTTTGGTAGTGGAAATGATGAATAAAGTTTTTTTGTTTGTTTGTTTCTAGTGACTGATCAAAATGGTGTACTCCACCACAGAAATGAGCTGCCATGTGTGCTGTGTCCTGATCAGAGACACATCTGATGTTCCACAACACGAGATTCCCAAAATCAGAGATGTAGGATTACTTATACTATCCTCTCTTTCTGTGTAATATTATCTTTAATAAATAGTATTTGAACTGATACTTTACAGAGTCTAAGTACCTTTCTTATTGGGATCATTAAAAAACAAAACATGATAGTATGTTGCTCAGGGGTGATAAACTGCAAACTTCAGTGTCTTTGGAGGAAGGATAAGAAACAGTTGCAGCTGAGATAAGCTGTGTAAGCAAGACTTCTGTAATGAAAAACAAATCAGTAGCCTAGAGGAAAAATTAAACATGTAAGAGAAATTCCTACTTTTCCAAATATGGGTATAAAATATACAATGAATATGAATAGCAAATGTAAACTAGGTGAATAAAAATGTAAATACTCTGGATATCCATGTAAGCAGAAAGACTAAAGTTTCTGTGTTGCATAAGGATGAATGCAATCTCTAATGCAGTGCACTGACTGGTGACTCCCCTGAATCAGAATGGCTCCTTTGAAGCGGATGAATGCTAACAGGTTACTAACGGGGAAAGAAATCTGTGTTTCAGTTTGTTCAACCTGTGAGCCTGCTGGAATTAAGTGCAAAGACTGACACATATTTGCAAGAAATATAATAATGTGAAGCAAGAAATCTGCAGTAGTTCTATCACTACGCATTTGAGTAACAAAAGCATACTCCTTTTCCAAGACAAGAAAATAATTAAAATATTCATATTCTATATTGTTTTGATTTATTTCAAACTAAGTCATTGCCTTTTGTGTCTACCACCCCAGTTATCCTTACAGACGAACTATCAACTTACAGATATATACATGTGGGGATATATATATATATGTGAGGATGCCAAGAAAATTATTCCTTTTCTACTTTTTCACCCTGGGACACTTCCCCTTCCATGAAGTAAAATGAAACAAAGTAAAAGTGAAAACTTTCTTATTGGAGGTTATTCTCACTGAGTGGCCTGAAGAGACCTTTTCAAATATTTATATTCTGCATTTGTTAAAGAGTGGAAGTGTTCTGTACAAAGCGCTTTCTGTAGAGCTTAAAAACTTCTAATGTTAGTGTGAATCTGTCTATTAGTTATTTGTTAAAGTGACACATTACTGCAGAGGAACATCTGCCACACTAGATATTAATTAATAAGCATTGCCCAAAACATCTGAATCTCAAATAAAAACCAAATCTTGACTATGAAGAGTTTTTCACATTGATTCTGTTGCTAAGGGAATGACTTTTCTGTTACCCATGTTGTTCACATGAACCCTAATTTTTAATGGCTGTTGAGAAAGAGAGGAGAAGAAGCAGAAAATGTATAACAATCAGCAGTGAAGGATGGGGATGATATCTGAACTATGTTCTATCTTTAAAAAATGCTAATTATTCTTTCCAGAGAGGGGGAGGTGAAAATTTTCATTTTCTTACAAACATAGTTTCCATTTTGTATAGTTAAGCTTGCTTATTTCAAAGCCAAGTGAGGTTAATGAAAGGTTTTTCTCTTACTTTCTTGGACACTTTTATCTTTTTCTTAACCTCATAAGTACTAAAATATTAAGACATGAAAATCCTGCTGCTGTTTGGTTTATATGAACAGATGAGTCAGAGGTTTGTATTTTATTTTTCCTCACTTAGGTGAGTGGGTATGCCGTAAGCATATAGGAAAGAAGGAAATTTGCATTTGCAGGGAGCAAATAAAATTAAGCAGTTGCAGAACTCATGAGTAATAATTTTATTATAGATTAAATATTTTTACAGATTATAAATAATCTATGACTTTCCTATGAAAATAAGTGACACTAATCAAGACTCAGTTTTCTTCCCATTCAACTAATTGCTAAATGAATACACATATATAGTGAAAAATAGAATATTTTTTCAGGTAGTAGCTCCTGAAAGCTGGAGATGTAGATGAAGATAGAGCTACTAAAACTGTCTTGAAAAGACACCAAATTTCCAACAGAAGTGATTTTATACAAACTAATTTGCTTTCATTTCTTGGGGTTTTTTTTTAGATATTTTTTCTCCAAACTAAGAATTGTATTAATTAAAATACCTCTTAATTTATAATTTTGCACCTGTTCAATGATAAATTTGTATCTTTTTTTTTTGGATATGGTTACCTACAACTTTGTGATCTGTGTCCAAGATAATTCTCCACACATTAAGAACAGTTACATTTTTAATTTAAGAGACAGAAGTGAAGCTGCCTGCTTCTTAAATGGTGTTTAAGACAAGAACACATCACAGTGCTCCTCCAGAAACTCATTTCCAGTGACTGAGTGGTATGAGAGTATGGTTTACAGTTTGCCCTTTAAATACTACTACTGGCTGATACATTGACTCTTTATCTACCTACCTAAACTGAACTCACTAAACAAATCAACTGAAACTGATAAGCTTAATTTCAGAGATATGATTAATGATGAGGGTGGTCTTGTTAGTTGCCACCATTTATAGGAACTCTCTCAGTCTAACAGAGACTGAGAGAGAATTTATATTTCTGGTCCATCTAGTCAGACTTTTTCCAGCATTTGGTATGAGTTTAGCACTACCAGAAAAAATAAACGGCAAGCAGGGCTGAGGCTGTTGAAAAAGATCTATATAGTTGGTCAGTTTTGTCACTACAACAGACTCCAAAGAAATGTGAAGAAATGAAAAAATGTAGAAATACTTCCCCTCCAACCTCGCCCCGAGTTTTCTTCCACTCTCAATAACAATATCAAAACCAAGAATAGAATGTGTATTTTACCTCAGAGTGATTTCATTCTTTGTATCAGCAGTACTGAATTCTAGATGCCTATTCTGTCATGCTTATTTGATATGAAAATGTGATACAATGTAGAAATATAATACTTGGTTGAAATGGTTCTTGAATTGGATTGATTAATAAAATAAATAATTTTAACATGCAAAATTACCATGGTGTTATGGACAATGAATTTTTAATGTGCTACAGTGCACAGCATGTGCATTAGAAATGCATTATTGCTGTAAATTGTGGACTATACTATAGAACAAATGTTGGATAGTACCAGATGTTTTTCTTACCCTATTGCTAAAGTAATAAAGTGTCCGACTAATACCTGTCTTCTTCCCTGTTATTAAAGAAGGTTTTTTTGTATTGTAGGAACAAATAACAGTTTAGTATGCATGTTTGCTAGACAGAAAAGAGGGAATACTTGAGCTTCTAGAAAATTGAGTAGTTTAATATTACAGGGAACCATTGTATAACCTGCCATTTCCATCACGTTTGGAAAATATGATGAACACTGGATACACTACTTAACCTAATGCCCTAATCAGGAAAAAGAAAATTTGCTTAACTCTATTTTAAGTAGTGGCTTATACTTTGGAAAATTTGTTATCTATGTCAATCATAAGTTTAAAATTCTGTCAGCTGTAAATTGGAGTCAATAGAGATCCAACTCTAGCCTTTACTTTCTGCCAAATGGTTTTGTCTGGGAAAGTTGAAATCAGTGTTAAATTGTGCAGCATACTTAAAAAATACACACTTTTAATTGGTAGCTTGGTAAATGGTGCATTACCAGAAGAATGATTCAGTTCAGATTCATGAATTGGATTTTTGTTGTTACTTTGCTTTGATTATTTTATTGTTTTCCTTTTTTAAAATTCACCACATTCTTTTTTTTTGCAATCCTGCTTTATAAACTTATAGTTGCATTTATGCTGCTTCTTTCTGCACAGTAACCTTTGTGAGGACTGTGTAAAGTAACAGGAGGCAAAGAAGGAACATTAGTTAATGCCTTTGAGAACACGATATTTTTCTAAATGTCATTTTGGTGCCAGTGAATCACCATTTTTCTAGCACTGAAGAGCCATTTCTGAAACTGCCACATATGTATGGATTACTTCAAACAGTGGACATTCAGCACTGTGAAAGATAATGCTCCCCTAAGAATGCAATGAAGAGAATGGATTTCTTCTAGCACTTCGAATAATTATTACAAAAAGGTTCAAAATCATGTATTTGGGTGTCACAGTCAAAATATGTTAGAAGAAACTGGATTTTAAGTAAATCCTTAGATAATAATTTAGTGTGAAGTGAATGCATAAGAGGTGGGAATCTGTCTATGCATTTGGTACAGTAGACCCTCTGAGAATTAAAATTATGTAGACTGTCTCTGTGGAGTCATTCTGTGTTGAACCTTATTAAATAGATAAAATATTTTTTGTAATGTTGAAAATAGGTGATGGATTAATTTAACTGGATGATAAAGGCTTTTGTCCTAGCAAAATGATATAACATTATATGTGCCTCAATGAAATTCTCATTGATAGCCATGCCTAGTAAGAAGCTAAAGAATGAAACATTCTATTACCTTCTTTTACACTGCCAACTCTTCTTCCTTCCTCCTCCTAAAAGCAAGTTTAAATCTTCTTTGTTCAGAAGATAACATTTGTTCAAGTTAGAAAATGTCATCTCTTACACAAGTGAGTCTTGAGGATAAGGCAAGGTTGTCCATCAGACAACTGTAAGGCAGGAGCTTGGAAAAGGCAATCTAAATAAACATTTTACCATGTAGCCTTCTGTTTTCTCCTAAAGGAGGCAGTTTAAGACAGAGGTAATGTGTGTACTAGAGGTAAAGGCCAAAAAAGTATTACTGCCAGTTTAAATTTTGCAGTTCCTTAACTATTACAAAACCACAATCGGTGGAAGCAGCACAAGCTAGATTAAGCTACATCACTTCTGTGCAACCTGTAGTACTTTATAATTTTTCTCATCAAAAATGCTATATCTTTAGAAGTTCTTTTAGGTGAGAAACAAACAAACCAGCAAACAACAAAACAAATCCCAAGATACAATAATTTTCTTCCTAGAATATCTTTTATGCAAAATAAGCCAAATACTCATACTGTTTCAGTTAGAGCAGAGTTGAACTGTTCCACTTTTCAAGTTCAAAAGAGCTTCTCCTTACCTTGTTCCACAGACATTCCTGAATTTCTTGCACAGCAGAATTTGAGGTTGAGAAGATGGTGACGAGCAATCTTCTCTACAAAGATAACAGATCTGTAAAATGGGACAAATGGTTCTCAGGCCTATACAGTGGAAGTCAGAGGACTTGGAAAGAAAAATGTACAAAATAATGGTGACATACATTGCATGCTTATGGTATACACTGGAAAGGGTCTAGGTGTCTTAACATAACAGCTACATTCCTTTAGTTTCTCCTAAATCCTTGTTGAATTTTCCCTGTATATTTAACAATTTTTCATAGTGTACAGCAGTGTCCCTAAATACTAGTCTCAGGTATTGTACATATTTGTTATTTTGAGTACAGCTATTTTGTCAGGACAAGGTCTTATAAAAACTTTGCAGGTAATTGGATATGCTTCTTAATTGAAATATCAAAAAGTTTATTCCATCAGGCAGCTCTTTAAGCTTTGAAGTTAAAACATTCACTTCTTCCTTCACTGAATTTGATGCAACTATGAGAAACAGCAAAGTCATCTAGCAGTTATGAAGATAAACATTTTTCTAGCTTGACTGTTTTATGCACTTTTATTGATTCTATTTATTTTTAAAGATGTTGACTCAATTTTACAGTCTGATTACACTCAGATTTTTTCTTGTCCAAAACCAAGCCTAGATGACTGTCCATGCACATATGAACCTTATTTATAACCCATAACATACTGTTAGTGTTCAACTAACACGTAAATTCTATTAAAAGTGAGATAAGGTATTTCTATCTTGTAATATCTATGTAACATTCACTGATGAAGTCTGCTAGCAAATTTAATGCAAAATATGGAAATTAAGTCCCAGCAATATATTGTATTTTAAACTGTGTGTTCAGCCACTGTAAATAATAGAGAATATAGATAGCTGGCATCACTACTGAAAATCCTCATGACTTTGTTACTAATTACCATCACAGCAGAGTGTTCAGCCCTCTGTATTTAAATTTCTGTCAGTATTTTCAGTATAACTTTATTTGCAGGATTGAAACTACTTTTGGTAGTGAACTATCGGAATTGTTCTGTGTCAGGCAAATGCATAAAACAAAAAATCTATATATTGTATATGGGAAAAATATGCAGTAGTATGCAGTTCATGTAATTACACAAAACATCCCCTTGATAATTTTGTGATTGTATGTTTTGGTACAGACAACTATTAGGGTAACTGACAGAAGTGTCGTATCTTTTTTAACCAAACTGCAGTTAAACACTGTAACATGCTTGCAGTGTTTAACTGTTGTTAACATTAGAAAAGTTGCCTAATGTCAAACCTGAATCTCACCTGTCATAATTTAAGCCTGCTACTTTGAATGCTTCCTAAGATGAAAAATGTGAAAGAAATTTCCTCCTTCTACTTTGTAAGAGCCTAGATGATAAATAAAGGTTTTTCTTAATTCAGCAACATTAATCTCTTCAGTCTTTCTTGATAGGTTGCTGATTGTTATTTGTGTTCTCTGCTGACTACAGCTATCATATATTTTTTCTGAAGTATCAAGATGCAAAATTTCACAAAGGCCCTTGAGAAGATGCTGAGCATAGTTTATACTTATGCATTTTCTAATCTATCTTTCTTTTTATATTGCTCTGTCCATTTGCTATTTGTATCAGCAAGACACTGTTAATTCACATCCTCGTGATCCATTCTAATTTGTTCTTCTTTCTGGACCTTTTTCCTCACACATCTGTCTATACAATCATTCTGAACCTCTATTTCTGCAGCTGATTTTTTTTCCTGCCTAAATCTCACACTTGAACATATTGAATGGTAGGGCTTTTATCAAAGGAAGATAGAATTTTGTTCAGTGCTTCTGTGCTATGGTTCTTCTGAACTCAAACCATGCTTTCCATTGAACTTGATGGATTCCTCCAGCATAGTGTCTAAAAAAATGTCACCTATTTTATTTTGCAATCTAATAGACCCAGAGAAACCATATGGAATCCTTCTCCTCATAGGTCTTCACTTCTACAATAAAACATTCATAAGTATTTTCTGATTACTAATTCCAAACAGCTTTGCAACCTACCTTGTAGGAATTTCATGTAGGATAGATTATCTTAATTTGCTTAGGAATGTGTTATATGAGACAATTTTAAAAACTTCAGCAATTATAGAACTGCTGGTTTTTTCCCTGCTCAAGACTGTTTTTCTGTCATTACACATTCTCCTATAATACTAAGTTTAATGGAAAATTCAATGGGAAATCCCAAAGTCACTGTCTTGGAGGCACTGGTTGCCATTGTATTTGGGGTCAGATAATAATCTGATATAAACTGAATAAATCCTAGTTATGTGATTCCATGAGCAGCAAGTTATCTGTTTATATGCAAGATGAGGTTTGTATAAGGGATCTGAACATTCAGTTGATGGCAAGTAACATTATATATACTTCAGAGGGAGGTAATGCATTTAGTTAAGACAATAAGGAAACTTCTCATCTACCCTTAGACATCTATAACGTAGCATAGACATCTGAGCTACTAATCTGAGTTCTCTTTATAGTTACTATTGAGAAATAAGCACTTCTGCAGAGTGATTCATGTAACTTATTTTAGATGCCTATTTTAGGATGAGATGAATTGAAGCCTTTTAGCAGCTCTTTCCCTTTATTGACCATAAAAGAAGTTTTGAGATTTAGCCCAGATGTAAATTGGAACAGATGACCCCCACTCTGCCTTTGGATGAACCATGTGACAATTATTTGGTCTCTCCCTGTGGCTTTTAGACCTTCAAGTTTAGGTGCTGGGCATGGATTTGGCTAGAAGAAGGTCTAAACTCGGGTTAATGATCACTAAGTGTTTTTTGGGGAAAAGGGAGAACTGAATCCAAACAACTTCACAATATCAGGTTTAAAGCCTGTCTGCTGTTAAGACAGATGAGAGGAAATAAAGTGGAATTATTGTTTTTCTTTTTTTATTTTCTTCTATGCCAACACATAGTGCTTGATATCATCTATGTGAATGCTTTGCATTCTGTTTATAAACCTTTACTGTTCTCATATTTTAGCCTAAACTAATGTGTGGTAAAAGTGGTTTCAGGGAACTGGCTTACTTTCACTTTTCCCTTAAGATGGCAGTCCTCAGAAATGTAGCCTGAGGACACCTGTAACAGTGACCTGTTCCACCTCCACTGCACATTTCACAGCACATCCACAGCACAATAAACTCTCTTTCCACGTAACTTGACAGATTAGCTTGAGAGCTGTTAATGCTGTGGTTCGCAAGGAAGAGAGTCTTTTGCTAACCAGCACTAGCCAGAAAACTGGGACAAGATGTGTATCTGCTGTCATAGTTGGCAAGTGGAGAGAAATAAATTGTATGAAATTAGATTTATACTTAGGAAAATTAATGTGTTTTGCAGTTGTATAAGTCATTATTATGTAACTCTAGCTTATGCTTGGTTTGAATAATTGTTGATAATATCTGTCTCTTTTGAACCAAATTATTGGCCTGTGGTTTGCATGTAAATAGTATATTTCAGTACCCTTTTTTTTGAAATATCTTACTATTCCTCCTATAAACATGGAAAATGTAGTTTAACAGAAGGAAATGAAATGTAGTAACATGATCATGAAATTAAATGTATTATTTTTAATTGTTTTTAAAGTCCCATTGAGATATGAATTTATTTAAGATTAATGTTACCTTTCCTGCACAAATTTGTCAGTTTTTCTCATTAAACTGCATGTACCAATTAACCTGCTAGTTAACCTTCCTCTCCTGTCTTACTCTGTGATCACAGAATGTGCCTGTATTTTAAAATGTTAGTTGCAGATGTCACTACTGATATCACTGTCCTGTGCCTTGCAGCCCACATGAGTTTATTCAAATACAGGGATTTAAATCACTGGAGTTTATAATTATTTAAATTGCCAAGAAAAAAGCCTGCACTTAAATAATTTATTTTAGTCTTGTTTTACATTCATAAATTTTAGTCAGTTTGTAAAGAAATGTTGGAACTTATTAATTAGTAAGAATTTAGGGTAGGATGACTGATGACTAAAATAGTATTTGTACTGCATTTGGTGCTTAGTTTTGGTGCAACAGGATAATATATTAAATAAATGATAATAAATATTAAAGGCCATTTAATGATTTTAGCCATTTTTAAAGGCATCACATAAAATGGAAATTAAATTTTTTTAAAAAGTAGAAAACAATCACTTTGGGTCTTTGGGTCTATTTAATTTTTTGTGGGTTTGTTGTATTATAGAATCATAGAATCATAGAATGTTTTGGGTTGGAAGGGAGCCCTAGAGGTCATCTAGTCCAACCCCCCTGCAGTAAGCAGTGACACTGCTAACTAGATCAGGTTACTCAGAGCCCCTTCCAACCTGGCCTTGGCCACTACCTCTCTGGGAAACCCGTTCCAGTGTTTCACCACCCTCATTGTAAAGAATTTCTTCCTTATATCTAGTCTAAACCTACCCTGGTTTAGTTTAAAACCATGACCCCTTGTCCTGACACAGCTGGCCCTACTAAAAAGACCTTCCCCATCTTTCCTATAGGCCCCCTTTAGGTACTGAAAGGCCGCAATCAGGTCTCCCCGCAGCCTTTTCTTCTCCAGGCTGAACAAGCCCAACTCTCTCAGCCTGTCCTCATAAGGGGGGTACTCCAGCCCTCGGATCATTTTTGTAGCCCTCCTCTGGACCCTCTCCAACAGTTGCATGTCTTTCTTGTGCTGAGGGCTCCAGAGCTGGATGCAGTACTCCAGGTGAGGTCTCAGCAGAGCAGAGTAGAGGGGCAGAATCACCTCCCTCGACCTGCTGGCCACGCTTCTCCTGATGCAGTCCAGAGTACGGTTGGCCTTCTGGGCTGCCAGCGCACATTGCTGGCTCATGTCCAGCTTTTCATCCATCAGTACCCCCAAGTCCCTCTCGGCAGGGCTGCTCTTCATCCTTTCTTCCCCCAGCCTGTATTGATACTGGGGGTTATCCCGACCTAAGTGCAGGAAAGAAATGAATGGGACAGCAGTACTCAACAGGTTGATGGACAATTATAATTAAATATAATTTCATTTAATTAAGTAGACTTACAAGACAAAGGGAAAACAAAAAAAAAACAGAACCTGTTTGGCTACCTTGTCCTCTAAACAATGAATGTGTTGTCTGCATATACTAAATTTTGGACCTGTTCTTCAAGATTTTAGAAAGAGTAATTTTGTTTACTTTTGTTTCATCTAGTTTTGTCCTGCAGTGAGAATATAATATCAGGAAAATTCAGGCTAGGAAGGACCTCAGGAAATCTATGGTACAACTTCCTGCTCACAGAAGGATCAGGTGTGATCTCACACAAGGTTGCTCAGGGCTTCCTCCAGTTGGGCTTGAAAACCTCTAAATACAAAGCCTGCATGGCTTCTGTGGGTAACCTGCTTTTCTGCTTCATTGCCCTTTAATAGAAAAAAAATTTCTTTATACCCAGTCTGAAGCTCTTCTTCTGTTATAGATACTATAACTTTAAAAATTTCATTATACATTTGTACATACACAATGTAACTGATAACAGGATTTATCTGAATTTCTTAGAAACTTTAGCAGCAACATTTGAGAGACTGAATATTTTTTTTCTACCTTAATTTTAGCTGTTGTACTTCTAGTAAGGATAGATCTATATATAATATATCCTAATTCAAATTTAATACATTCATTTGTTACAGAAAAAATATTTATTTCTTAATAGGTTTGCATTCATTTGAACTGGCATATCCTTGACTAATTGCATAAATGTAGTTTCATATACCTTGTGCTGTCATGATGTATGGTTGTTGCCTCCTTTGAGACTTTCTTGTATAAAGGGCTGGTAGATTTTAAGATTAAATTAAGAAATTAACTAACTGAAAATAAGGATGAAACATAAAAACCCAATATACAAATGCATTAATTAGAATGGTTTTGTATTCTAAAGGAAGCAGGGAAGACTGATGAGTATCTGAGGATGGGAATGGGAATGAGATTACTAAGCAAGCAAGACCTGAGTGATAGGTTAGACTTTGTGACGTTGCCCCTTAAAAAAGATCCATTTTCTAGGTATTGAGAGATACATAAAATTAAAAATTACAACTTGATCAAAGGTACTTGCTGTACAATCAAGTTCAAAAGTACATAAATAATTAAAAGCCAAGACCATTTACTCACCTTAATAAGATTACAAAAAGATTTTGCTGTCTTTTTCATGGTATCTACTCAATAATGAAGTATTTTATATCTTTAGCAGAATAAAGTCAAATCCAGGTTCTGCAAATTTGGAGTAAAATAAATGTCAACACCTCTCTATGATAAAGGAACAAAAGAAAACAAACAATACACATAAAAAATGTCATACCCATGCTGACATGAAACAACTATGACGTATCTGAATAGCAATACTCACATTCATTTCTATATTAAAAGTTTAGAAACTGAATTATTTTATTTTTCTCAAGCCCACAGGCAATTTAAGAAAGTAATTTTTAAGGTCTGCTTTAGCTCATACTATACTGCCAAATTCTTTGAGTGCTGTTTCAATGTTTTACTTTCTTCAATGTGAAAAAAGCTAAGGGAAAGTTAAGAGGTCTCTCACGGTGGAGGTTCCTTTGGGAAACAAGGCATGATTATTTACCTCTGCATCTAACATTCCTTTTTGACAAATATCCAAATGCTGATAATTCTGTGGCCGACACAGCCATTTTTGGTGTGCCATTAGACTTCTCATTCTTAAATAAATGGGATGAATGTGCATATTTGAGCACATTATTAAGCTAATCTTACAGTTTCAGTTCAAAAAAGCCTCATATTACATTTGAGACACCTGAAAGCACTGCTGTGAACAAGCCAGTGTAGGGGTGTATTTGTAAACCAGTGCATCACCTGGGTCTTTTAATTTAGTGTTAAATTAATAAAACCTAATTCTCCTGGATCAGTAATACTTGTAGGCTATTTCAAATTCATAGGCATTCATACTCATAAGTATCCCTGGACAATCTGACATACCAAAGAATGGCATTTCAAACTGCATATTACTTACCTCCAAGAACTGCAGTATTTCTCTGAATCCATGGATCTTGGAACAGACTTCTATATATTCATAAGAAACCTGCGTTAAACTCCCTTCTGTTCCTTTATAACTGATGGCTTTCTTTTATAACCTTCCCTACCTGGAAATAAATGGCTGAGGAAAAAAAAAATTGAATGATTGTCTGATAGATTATTTCATAGCAGTGGCTGAAAAACCCTAATGCTCTGAGAGATTATATTTCATAATAATGGTTGACTGAATAAAATTACTTCATGCATGAACATCTCTGCTACTCTTGGCATTGAAAACTCTCAAATTTAAATCTGGTGAAGACATGTCATTTGTGGTCAGGTAAGTTTGGTGTCATAGATTTTACTTTGACCTTCACCTTTCTCAAGTGACTATTACATCTAAAACCCAAGTGCTAGCAGCAATAAATAAGAAAAGGGATTTATATCAATGTCTAAGCTCTTTGTACAAGCGAGTGAATTTTTATACGCACTATCTATGTCTCATTGTGGTGTAACTAATGCATACGGTGCTGGGAATAATCAGAAGCTACCTACTAGTTTATGTGAGCCTGCTCACCACCATTCAGGACAGAAGAATTTGTGAAAGAAGGATATATTGGGTGTCTCTTGCCAGGGTAGGTCGTGGTGGAGATTACAGGTCCAACGGTGATTCTCCCAAGCATCTGAAGATGAAGTGAAGCCTTTTCACATATGCCTTCTCACAAGTTTTGAATTGTGACAAATTTAAAAGTAGTTTTGAGGAAATAAGGTCTTTTCTTTCAGTGAATTCTATTTTGACTAGGAAAATGTTCTGAGTGAAAGATTTGTGGTAGGATTATCAGGTTGTATATTTAGGTAAAAGTATAAAACTTTGTGAAAAAAATGTATTTATATAGGACTATAAGTAACCCTAACACTGACGTTTTAATTTTCTTAATGTCTACCATCAGTGTGTTGAAAAAGAGAAAAAAGGTATTTATTATTTTAAGTCCATAATTATGATAGAAAAATGTAATTTTTATTAATCACAGCTTATATTTCATTAGCAATATCCTCTTTTAGCAGTGTTATGAATACTCTAAGTATTCATCTGACACTCATGCTTTATTAAAATTAGGAATTTGCTAATGGTACAAATTTATGATTCTAAATTTATGAAGGTTGATATAATTAAGCTAGGCATGCTGAAAGAAAAATGCATCTATCAAACATGATCAAGCTGATCAGTGTCAACATTTTAATATTTAAAACCAGGTTTTGATAATTATGCAATATAAGTTAATAAAAAAATGGAGGAGGTGTCCTTGGTTCTTATTCTTTAAGAATGAATGATACTGATATTCTATTTCTGCTATGAACTGAAGAAATAAATACATGTCATGTTGCTTGAACCTGATGACTTTCAATCTATTGGATTGTATTATTTGAAAAGTAAGGCCATACTAAGATGTTACATCTATAACACATTCCTTAGTTTCAAAGACTCCATATGGCAACAGAAAGAAGAGCCAGAATATTTTATTTAACTCATTTGTCTGGATTTCTTGCTACTGTGGTGAGAATTACATGCTGGATCAGTAAATCTTCTGTTCAGTGATTTCCATGCTGTCAAAGACCATATTCTACTTAATGGAACCTATAAGCATTGAAAATGAGTTAATTTTATATTGGATGAGAACAAATAATTTTACAAGTTCCAAGTCTCATTACAATTTTTAATATATAACTTGATTAATTTCTCCCCTATTGTTCTGCTTTACATGTGAAGAGAATGAGTTATCATAGAATATTAATGGTATGGATATAGTTTATGAATTAAGGTAGTAGAACTTTGATCTCAGTGTTCTGTGCCCTGGTTGGCTGCTCCACCATGAAATATATTACTGACTGTCACTTAGGATCCATAAAGCTTGGTAAAGTTTTTCCAGAGAGCCTTTCAATCTATTATCCATACATAGGAAAGAATGTCTTCAAAATGAGTAAGGCAGAAACAATACCAGTATTGGGTGGCAAATTGACTATTCTGTGTTTTGTCTCTTAAGAGTAAATTGCATCTCTTTGGCATAGGTTATCCTAAGGGAGAGCATGCAGCTTAAACATAGGTCTAGGTTTTTTCAGGGAAGTTGTCAAATTGAAAATTATGGTCACAATAAATAATGGTAATCCTTCACATGATATTCAAACTGAAAATTATGGTCACAATAAATAATGGTAATCCTTCACATGATATTTCTCCTATCAGGCAAAGAAACCATCTTAATTGTCTGGATTTATTGTTTTTTCAGCAGTCCATATTAATTTTCTTTACAAGAACAATTAAGTAAAAGTTACCTGAGAATACCAGGTAGCCTGACAGTTAGACCAGTCTTCTGACAAGAGGAAATGAAAGGAACAAACAAACAAGTCACTTACTTATTGGAGAAGTGCATTAGCTACAGGATTATTTCATAAAACAGGCCAGGAACTAAAATTTTGTTAATCTAGAGACAGAAACCACAGATAAAAATGTTATCAAAATTATCTTTAATGCATATATAGTTTGGGAACTCTGCTCTGGTGAGACCTCACCTAGAATACTGCATCCAGCTCTGGAGCCCTCAGCACAAGAAAGACATGCAACTGTTGGAGAGGGTCCAGAGGAGGGCTACAAAAATGATCCAAGGGCTGGAGCACCTCTCCTATGAGGACAGGCTGAGAGAGTTGGGCTTGTTCAGCCTGGAGAAGAGAAGGCTGCGGGGAGACCTGATTGCGGCCTTCCAGTACCTAAAGGGGGCCTATAGGAAAGATGGGGAAGGTCTTTTTAGTAGGGCCAGCTGTGACAGGACAAGGGGCCATGGTTTTAAACCAGGGTAGGTTTAGACTAGATATAAGGAAGAATTTCTTTAGAATGAGGGTGGTGAAACACTGGAACGGGTTTCCCAGAGAGGTAGTGGCCAAGGCCAGGTTGGAAGGGGCTCTGAGTAACCTGATCTAGTTAGCAGTGTCACTGCTTACTGCAGGGGGGTTGGACTAGATGACCTCTAGGGCTCCCTTCCAACCCAAAACATTCTATGATGAAACTGAAATTGTGTTTTCCCAATGCCATATAAAGGAAAATTGTTACTTACTTTTCAATTAAATGCATTTTCAGAAGTAAACTAAGTACTTAATTGTACACCTTCACTAAATTATTAAACTTTTCTGGAACATAATGAAATAGCACAGTTGAATAACTGCTTAATGCTCTGTACTGTCTCTTCAATATAATCTCACTGTTGTGTCTCTAGTAATAAAACTTCTACCATAAAGGCAGAATTATAAGGAAAACACTTCAGCTTTGTTAGCCTCAGTTTTCTGATGAAACAGCAAATGGCATGTCAAAAGATTTGTGTAAAAATTACAATGTTTCAAATCCAACCAGCAGTGTTTTTTTCCCCCCCTAGTTCTATTGGATCAGTAAAAGTCTTAGATTTCAGTTTCTGCCTGGGTGGAAAGTGAATTTAATATATACTTGGGTAGTAAAATGTTTCCAACAGCTGGGATTCTAACAGGAACTTTTACAGTGTCACATGATTTGCAGTAAAATCCTGAGATTTGTCAGATCACACAGTGCATATCAGGGAGTATGCAGGTATGCAGACATTTACATGAGGCTTTGCAGTGTCCATTTGGAACAGTTTAGACTTTAGGTATAGTCAACAGGACATAGAAGATACTCAAGGTTTCTCCTCCTGCCAGGTAGCAAATCCTTATAATGTAGCCTGCTGACTGTTCATTAGCAAATGGGAAACTGCACTCCTTTTACACCATGTTCCTATATCTCTAGATTCACTCTCAGTCAAGACCTAAACCATCATGAGATATATATAACATAAGAATATATAAAAAATAATCTTGAGAATGAGTGAAAATAATTATTGATATAAAGAATACAGAGCTTTAGACTAACAGGAATTTAGTTTTTCACAGCTGCAGCAACAACAAAAGTTCTATCTCCTTAATGAATCAGAGGACAATAAAGAGTTAAGCAATTAAACCATGGCAAAAATTAGAATAAAAATTGGAATACTAGGGCTTCATAATTCCTTCATTACTATTACAATTTTCAAGATTCAAATTACCACTAAGTCCTCCATTCATCTGAAATGTAAATATTCTTGTACTTAACTCATGATAAAATCATTAAAAGTTACAGTACAAGTCTGTTAAATCTTCACCCTGTACTAGCTGCACCCAAATTGGTTTTCCATCATTGCTTCATAAGGAGCTTCTAAAAGAAGTTTTTCTGACAGATTTATTTTCCATACACACTGTTACGTTTAGGTGATTCTCCTGACTGCTATGACAAAAATAAAATATCTACTCTTTTAAAATCTTTTAGAAAGAAATATGTATTTATTAGTATTAATACAAGTTCATTAAGGTTTCTGAATCACTTAGTGATATGGAAACTTTTGCTTTCCAGATGCAAGAACTTTCTTCTTGGGTCTGTAATGGTATTTCTGTCTGCTCCAATTTTGGTATAAGGATACTTTTGTGATAACCCTGGAAGCAAGCATGCTTTTCCTTTACATGAAGGATCTCAGAAAGAATCATTGCTTTGCTTCAAATGGGTCTTGATACCTTCCTGTACTCTACACTGTGCCTAGGGTTTACCAGAAATATTTCAGCTGAAACATATGCATAAATCCCTTCTGTGGCAGCTGTGTACACTGGAGTAAGGACTTCAGCTGATTTCTTCCTGCATTCCAGATACTCTCTTCATTCATGCCTTTTTTTTACTTGAATTCCCTTAAACATTTTCTATACTGAAATTTCAACCTGTCATGTGATGGAAGTATGACATCCTGCCCCATTCTCACCTGGCCTATATTTTCTAATCTTTGACATATTGCTATTGAGTTATTTTACCCACCTTCTCTCCTTTTATTTTGGTACGGTAAGCATGAGAAGTCAATAAATTTGTAGACTTGACTGTGTCTGCATTCTCAGTTGTCTTAGACTACTCTGAAGACCCAATGAAGTGTCATGAAATGTCAGAAAAATCTTCTTTTGGCAACAGATGGCAATAAATGTCACTTGACTTGCAACCTTCCCTTTGCTTTCTACTCCCTCTTTGGTTGGCAACACTGACCTAAAGAGTCATGTAGCTTTTTCATCCCTTCTGTTAATGTACCTAGTAGATTTATGCTGTGGATCAACTTCACCTGGTAACTTTATTTCTCTTTGTCTTAAAACTTTGTTAACAGCGATGAGCTATATCTATTTCTGACACGGGTTGGATAGGTCTGGAATAGTAATGACTGAGGATGTCAGTTGTCACACTTTTCCCTAGAAGTTAGATTTTGTGATTTTTATCTTTGAAAATAAATCCACAATTTCTGACATGGAGATTTTTTGCATGTACTCTGTCTGTGTGTATCTGATAGTGAGCAACTAATGTGGTTTAATTTGAACTGACAGTTTTGGCTCTGGCCTTCTTGTGAGGCTGAGGTAGAGCAGGAACATTTATTAATTGGAGCAGGTATTATGGCACAGGGCAGAGAGGATGCCAGATTCAGTGTCTAAGGGGTTTGGGCACAGGAAAATCAGAGTCTAAATACACACTCTAGATTACAGTTTACTGAAGGCTGTCCTGCTGCTGTTAGAAAACACGAGAAAGGAATGGGTGGGTGCCCCCTTTGCCTTTGCCCCTTACTGCCTTGGGACTGTCCCTGCAGCCTGTGTGCTGGCAGCCACAGAAGCCGTGTGATAGGTTGACCAAAGCAGCTGCCTCCAATTTGGTTTTCAGCACTGGGAGTCCCTGGGGCAAGATTAGTGCATAACATTGGTCATAGCAGGTGCACCTGATAGTCCTGTATATAAGCCCTTTGTAAGATGGAAAATGTAGGTATTGCGGTAGAACATAAGGAAACCCACAAGAGTTGTTGCTGTTTGAATAAGTCTCACCCTCCCTTCCCATAGCAGAATTCTGTAGCTGTTTTCTTCAGGGCTTTAAAATGGGGTAAATTGTATTGTATTTATGGCTGAGGAAGAGCATTCTGTAAGCTTGTACCCTGTCTTCTTTATATAGTAAATTGTTGATATAATTTTACCCTGAATGACCTCAGATGTCCTGCCCCCCCCTTATCTATTAAATTAAATCTATATGAAAAATCCAATAAATACTATAAATTAACAGGAAAATTATTTTATGTTTTAAAGCTAAATATCCTGGTCCAACAAAAGGCTATAGATGGCTTGGATAGAGATCTGAGTTTTAGACAACAACATGACCAGTTAAATATTATTTTGATATTTTAGATGTGGCAAAATCTGCTGTTTCCATGTGGAAAAGGGCTTGCATCTCCAGACCATGTGCAGCATATATTAGCATAGTGGTAAATGGCTAACGTCTTCTGTACACAGAATATACTTGAAAGCAAAAATACCTTGTGGGTGATAGAAAATATAACTCCACATTGAGAGAAAAGTACTTATATTACCGTCTGGTAGTTTGGCACTTTTTGTGCCAACATTTGTCTAATTGTTCCTTTTTAATTAAATACTACTTATTCTAGCAGACTGCGAGGAGAATCTAAATTAATCAAGAGCCTTGTAGTGAAATTAAATCTGCTTATTAAACAATTGTTGAATGTTTAATTATTTTAAAAAAAACCCCAAACCCTTATTAATTCCAATACAGTGCTCCTCAGAAATTAATGAATTTTCTGGTTTTTAATGTTGTAACTTCAGTGAAATACAGGACTTGTTTGAGCTAATTTTAGTTTAAGAGATTTTCTTAGCTATAAAGTTTGGGTTTTTATTTTTTAGCAAAATAAACATGAAAAGTTGAATAGCTGCGAGAATTCTAATAGCTCTGTTGTATGAAAATTTGAGAAGTTCTACTTCATCTTGTGTGAAACAACAGCCAGCATTTTCTTATACTTGGACATATACCATTAAAAGCTGCAAAAAAGAAGAAATATCTTAAAATTATTTTATCTAAAAAAAAATATTACATGTAGTAAAGGGGTCTTGTTCTGTCCCCAGTGAGAGACTGTGTGCATAACATACTGTGCACTCACACATTTACCTGTCACCTACACAGCTGATAACTACAGAAATCACGACTACAGCTCAGAAGGGGAGTGAGAGTTTGGAGAAAAAAATTTAAAACGTACTTTTATTTGAAGTGTTTGACTATTAAGGAGGCAAATGTGTAAGAAAGGAAAAGATCAGGTTCTGTGCCCTGTCTATGGACAGCTCAGATCCATAAATGATTGTAAGAACTCTGTATGCATTTTAACAGAAAACAAAATTCTGTACCCGATTAAATCTTGAAACTACTTTTGAAGTCACAAGGCTGTCTTAGCCTTCATAGGGACTGCCAGTTGTCAAATGGATCCATACATTTGAAGATCCACTCTTTCCTTTTCAATTTCCAAGTGGGATTTAAGGGATTGTATATTGGCATCTGGCTGTACGAGAGAATTTGCAGCCTGGCAGCAGCAGGCAAGTTAAAATTTTTAATTTTTAATTTAGCATAATATCTGGCAGAATGTTATCTGTGAAGACCAATCAGCTTCAGAACTGGTTACCCATTAGACCATTTTAATTTAAAAAAGCTTGTGTGTGTTAAGTTTGAGGTAATAGCTGGATATCTATGTGGACATGTCAAACTGACAGAGATTCCATTTGGGAAAAGAACATCTATGACAAGATCTGTGTCATTGTTTTTTTCTTTTAGTTTTGAAGCAGGCAATTTTGGTCTTTTAAACAAAAATTTGGTTTAAAGAAAAGATACGAAATAAATAAAAAAAATGGAGCACTGTATACTGGAGACTGACATGAAGATTATATTGACTAAGTTCACCAAAGTTCAGGGTGGTCATATAAGCCACGTGAAGACTGGCAAGGTAGCCTAAATAATCTCTAATTAAACCTTTAAAGCACATCATACTGTAATTTAACATAATCAGTACATGTCATCCCTTTTTCACAACAGATTTTACTTCTGCGTTCATTTTTTTTGTTTTTAGACCATTTTGGGGGTTTTTTTGCTTTATGAATTGGATATTTTAATAGCACTTTTTCTTGCATTAGCAATAATGATCAAAATGCAAATATTTTATATTTAGCACTCTCCAGAAGTGAAAATTATTTTAAACCAAATTTTTACCTTGTACAAACACATTAACCATGTTTTCTTATCTCTAGGAAATGATTGTTTATAGTAAACTCAATAATTTAATGTCTGTGTTTAAATTAATATTTGAATCATTCCTTTATCTATATCTGTATTCCATTCATGTGAGATGCATATGCATGATTAGAATTGATGTAAAAACAGTAAAGCATGGCATAGTTTCTCCCAGGTTTTAAATGTCTGGGAATCCCCAAAATATCAACAGTGGCATAACCTAACTATGCTTAAAGGAAGAGAGATGTGTAGAGTTGCTGCAGCATGCATATATTCTGGGAAATCATAAAGGTCAGTAGTAAGGAAATCTTTCACTGATCTAGCTTCCAAGATCTAAATGCAAAGCCAGGTTAAGGCGTGCTGGCAGGATACACAGATGAGTTATGACATAGTCACAGAGATGATTAGTTTTTAGGATGAGAGATGTGGAAAATGTGGGCAGTGCTGCAGGTTTGGGAGTGGGCTTGGGGTAACTGTAGCCAGTCTGAAATCTCCATGACAAGCAGTTTGCAATATATGCTGGGTGTAGGTAACTTGCCAAATTTTAAAGTGTTTCTAATACTTTCAGAATTAAAAATGACAAAAATATAAGGCGTTTTCAATAATAATTATTATTAATTTACATTTTCACATTTTATGCTCAAATTTGGCAAATGCGGGGCTGTATGTCATACCTGTCATACCTGTATGTCTTTATATTTCATATCTCCCTTCTTTGGAATTTCATAATTGCAGACAAGAGTCAGGAGTCTGAAATAAGCATGACGACATAAGATGGAGGACAAAAGATGGAGGACACATTTACATTTTCCAAAATAATCAGAGTAGGAATTTACATTCACAAAGCATAGTAACAAAATTGTGAGTTGTTTTGCACATTTCTGTCAATTTACCTTGCTATGATCTTCTGCAAACAAATTTTAATGAACTCAATAACTGACATGCACGAATCTTAGTCTTCCACCCTGGTGCATCTTTGGATGAAATTACCAGTGTATAGTTTAGCACATCTGTAGCTTGAAGTTTTATTTGTCTAATTGTTCCCATTTAAATGAACACTACTTATATCAGCAGACTGTGAATTGATTTTAAATTAAAGTATGCTCTGGTAAAACAGGGAACAGTATAAAAGAATTAAGTTTTTTCTGTTTTCTTGTAGCATCTAGCATTATTTCATTTTTCTCTAAGCAATGTAGATATATTATTTTTGTATTTTACCTTCCACTGACTAAGGAAATTCATGGAAACTTTGCAACTTGACTCCAGGGCCTTGTTCTTCTTGACAAATCCATTAGGCAATTAAAGTTAATAGGAGCTACACACAGTCATTAAGGTGAAATACACATCAGCTATCTTCACCTTGACAGGGAGTTAGGAAAGTAAACACCCACGCTGAATTTTTATATGTGACAACTACTTCTCCTCAAAAACTCTCTGGGTTGTAATGCAATGTTCAAATATTTAAGGGTGTGATTTTCTTTCTAGACATCTATTTTCACAATCATACATACTTGTATTGCCTTTTACTTGCTGTTTCCTAGAGCATTTGCACTTAATTTTTGTGGTATGAAACTCTGTAGTATAGATAAACCAAGACTTAGCATGGTGCAAAACAAATTGAAAAGCAGGTTTTTTAAAGTCTTTAATCCTTACAGGAGGTGAACATGGCTCCATTTTCATGGGCTACATAGGTCATAACTAGAAGTTGTAATGAAGCTCTTTTAGAGAACTGAACAATCTTATTTTTCTATACAGACTTCTTCTGTGATACTGATTCATATTGCAATCACCAATATGTTTAAAAAAAATCTTCCTTATTCAAGATCAGATCTGGAAAACCAATCTTGCACTAATAATCAAAAGGTCTGCCTAAAATCCTCATAACATACATAAATGTTTTAATGGTCATTCATCACCAGCTTTTTACTTGGTTAGGTTAGCTTCAGTTCTGCTTCGTGCTTTTTAACAGTGGCTACTGCAAAGCAACTGTGTCTGTGCTGATGTTCATCTCATGCCCAGCCATAACTTACACTGTACATATATCAGCAGTTTCTACATACTTATGCACCGTGATCCCTACCAGGAGACATTTTTGCTTGTATTCCTGTACACCTTCCAGAAAGGCTTTGAATCTGTCAGGTATTGATTTCTGCATTTTTGAGCATGTATATCTTCAAAATAAGTACAGCAGTTGGTGTTTCAGAATTGTTTGGTATTCACCTTTAGGATGGACCTGGAACACATTGAGCACAGTGGAAGAAATCTGTACTTCTGTTATTGTAAGGCTGTACTGCATCTAGGCTTCTGGCACAAGTATGCTGAGTGTAGCCAAGACTGGTTAGGTCTCTGCACCCTCCAGGGGTGATTTCTGCTTTGGTCTTTATTATGATGCTTACAGAAGCTCTACTTGTACTGTGAGGGTATTTCGAAGAAACTTTTATACAGAACGAAAACTTTCTTAGTTGTTGTGCACAGTGTTTGCTCAGTTGTTATCAAATGGAGAAAATCTTTAATTGGCTTCACTTATTAATTTAGTTATATACTGTATAAAATGTTTTGGGGTTATCTGTAAATCTGTGTCCATACCACCTATTGACTATGTATTCAGAAGTTTATTTCCTAATTTCAAAAACAAGTTCTGCCATGCTACTTGAATTTTTTGAATGTTATTTACCGTGTCCCATGAAATGAGCAATAGAAATCCACATTACTTCAAAATTTAAGTTTTAGAACACTCTGATGAGAAAGAATAGACCAATATGTGGATTTTTAAAGTAACATAATGAGGAATGCTTTTTTTATAAATTACATTTTGTTTTAGTAATTGACAAGATACTTGACAACTTTCTGTCTGCTACATTCATGCTAGACGTAATTGCTGCTGAGCAAATCAAGAGGTTGAAAAACAAAACACACCACTGCAGACTGTTTATATGTAATACCAATAACTACTCCAATACCACTCATCGAAACATATTTATCACCAATTTCAGAGAGCGTAGCTTCACGAAATAACAGTAATTCTGTAGAATCTCCTAGGTTCAAACATATGGATGAGATGATCAACATGTGATCAGAGATCAGATTTAGCTGGCTGAATTTATCTTTTCCCTTTTACAAAGTGGAGATTCTACCAAATAAAGAATTTGACCAGATATTTGGAGTGTGAAATTAAACTGTGAAATTGAAATCTGTAACACATCTTTGTTCTTCTTTCAATTTTTGAGCAGGAAAATAATTAATAAATAGATTCACAGATACTGCACAGATAATACTTTATATCACAAATTTCAAGTGATTATGCCAGAGTATAGATTTTGGACTGACTCAGACTAGTTTTACACAGGTGTGTAGATGGTACATAAGCAGCCATAATAAGATCCTTTTCCTGTGTATTTTGTAAAGGAAAGCAATGTTTACTTGATTTATGCATCTATTCTGAGCAGAGGTATTGGAGAATCCTAGTACTCTGGGACCTCTCTTAGGCACACACAACAGGACAAAATAATGGCCCGAACCATCTTCATTCATTCTGCCATGTATGTAGAGCTGCTTTACACAGGGCTAGGAAGAACATGTAATCATTTTCTGAATCAAATACGCACAAGTCCTGATTTTACATCCCCTACCTTTGTGGTAATCTGTTTAGGTGGGATTTCCTTCATGACCAAGGCTTGTCAACAAAGTTTTAAATCTGTAAATAATTTTGATACATACTGTGTGAAAAAGTGATATGTTATTCGATTGTGGCTTTAATGCACCATCATCTTTATGGTGGTGGGGTTTTTTTCTATCCATGTACTTTGTCTTCATATAATTCCACTAAGCCCTTTAAATGCTTCTCAGATTCTTAACAGGGCTTTAAGTATTCAAAAGGGCCTGTAATTATCCTTTAAAGGACCTTCATTAGTTTCACAGTGATGAATGTTTAGGTATGAGACATCTCTTTAAGATTTACCTCAGCAGGGTTTTCCTTTTCCTAAAATCATCTTAGATGTCTGGTTCGGTTTTATTTTAGTGCTATATATATCTTACCACCCCCCGTCTTATTTCTCCCGCATTTCATTGTTGTTTAGCTTTATCTTCTGTATCCTGTGTTGCATAATAATTCTCAGCTAGAGCAGAGTCTTTCTCTTAGAAGGGTAAAATCATGACCGAGTCCAGCAGGGACAAGATAGAGCATATAGAGGTGGAAGAGACAGAGAACAAGCTGGTGGTGAAGCAAGAAGTTAAACACTAAGGCAAAAGGCGGAGAATATGAATAAGGGACAAAGGAAGAGGGATATTCTAGGCTGAGATATCTGCTTTTTGAGTAGTGAACAGGTTAGGAGATTTCTGTCCTGGTAAGTCAGCTTATTCAGAGAAATGCTAACATTGCTTCCTTGCACATGTTAGTGTTTTGTTTGTTTGCTTTTGCCTCTTGTTGCTGAACTTCTCTTTGCCAGACTCAGAGCCACAGGTTAATAGCCTATAATGGACTGTAAAAATCTGAAAAGAAAACAGATCAAGTTATGGCTCTGCCCCCTGCTGGTTTTGATTGCTTTAGAACATCAATCAAAATGCCTGGTTAATGTGTTTTATACTCCCTCCACTTCTGCTGCTCTCCCTATTATCACTAAGGATCAGTTGATGAAAAGAACACCTCCTGTAAAGAAGCCAAGTGTCAGTTTTGACTGCCAATCTGAGAAAACTGAGAATAGAAGTGAAGGGGTTTTAAGCAGTGCCCATTACTACTTCAATCATAAACTAATACTTGTGGGAGACATGGGCACTGCAGGGATATTACCTGTAGCTCTAAATCTTTTCCCAATAGGCACCCATTCAGCTGATTATCATTCTGTGGCACAAAGCTATACGGGAAATGAAGGCAAAGGCTGTGACTCAAGGTCTAGGCTCTGGGTAGTATAAAGTATCTAAAGTTGCTTGAAGACAGCAGCAAAGAAAATCAATGTATGTGGTATATACTGTTATAACAGGAAGTTAAGTTATTTTTGGTCAGGGAACCAATTTCTTCTTTCCTTCCTCCAATTAAAAAGTCTCATTTCTGTAATGGTCAAATGGATATATTTAGGTACCATTTGGCTGTCCTGTATGGTGCCACTTCCACTAATACATATTTGCAATTAGAAGGAGAGTAGGTTGCTTTCACAGTCTTCTTTTATATTTTTTTATTATAAATACTGTATCAGTACAGCCTTTTTTTTCATTCTGTTTTATACTGCAGTGAGACCTACTTCAACAGGTACAAAAATAAGTAGGGGAAGCACATTTTCCATAGTCTGAATTTTGATGTCAAACAGCATGAGGTCACTTCCATCATGATTAACGATGTGTATATCAGCCACAGTGTCACTGGTACAAGCAATACAGAATACATTATAAGTCAAGTTAAAAGTAATTTCTTTGTGTTGAATCATGTTGTACAGAGGAATTTAATATCTACTAATATGAAATCAGAACTTTACTCTTGCTGTTAAACAGAATGATGTCACATCAGTGCTGGCATTTTTTCTGAAAATTCCAATTTCAGTGCCAAGCCTCAGAATTATTTTCACAGGAGTTGGAAACTAGGTCAATTAATGATGTTGGATTCTGTGCCTTATTTCAAGAACTTGTCTTCCAAAAGGCCCCCAGAACATCAAGTCTGATTTTTATCACACAAGACATAGAACAACCTACAAGTGCAAACTGTTATCTAAGAAATGAAGGTGGCTTTTGTTTGGTTGATTGGTTTTTTGCATATTTTTTTAATGTGAAAACCTATATTTATGTGCTATAGGGGCATGAATGGGAATGTTCAAGGAAGACAACCCACATATTGAACTCAGCTAGATCCTAACTTGCCTTTTAAATTTTTTTTCCTCCAGAGAAGAGATTAGGATCTTTTTTAAAAAAAATCCACTTCTGTTATTTCTTCTTCATGCCGTATGATATTATGGCTACCAACCTTTCATAGGACTGTTGCCCTAGGGGATGGAAAACTGTAGTCCTCTGTCATTCTTCACTTGACAGGGTTCCAGTTTTTATCGTCTAACTACACAGGATTATGTCTTAACTGTAATGCTACCTGAAAGGCAAAGAAAAGGCACTGTACACTCTGTGACTGGAATTTGGATGACTCCAGCAAAAATAAAATATTCACAGTGTAAGAAAGAGTAAGCTGGAACAAACCAAACTACTGCTTAGGATTTCATGAGCAAGGGATCTGATACCTGTTGTAGAGGCTCAATTTCACATTAAATACTCTTTTTGTAAAGTCAGAACAAACACTCTCTTGGAAGATGAAGAATATTTCCACAGACTAAACAAAGAATTAAACACAGATCTCTGGCTAGTCATTTCTCCCATTATTGGTCAATCTTATAAAAACAGATATATCACCTTTACACCATCTGTTTTCTGAATCCCTGCAGGTCATATTCAGAAGCCAGAGGACTCTATGCCCAAGCTGGAGTACAGGGCATGAAAACTGTACTGAATCAACTGGGTACTGTCAAGGGTAGGTGGCTCTTGCACAAGAATCTTCATCTTGCAGCATTTGATGTCAGTGTCAATTGTTCTATAAATTTATATTCATGATTTCTCTATAACATCACGAAAATGCTTACATTTGTTGAGTATGTTATTTCCCAGGAATAATTTGTTGAGCTCTACCTTTAGCCTATGAATGTATTTCTACAGAGGGCTGTGCACATTTGAAATAGCAATGAGAAAACATAAGAAGCCATGTGAACATTTGCCTATTTCTGGAACAATCATTTAAGAAAATTCTGAATGCTTGGTTACACTTTTTTTTCAATAAATTTTCATCTCCCCAAACCTGTGTTTTACTTATTTTTTATGTCCCTCAATTAGTACTGAGGGATAAAGTTACTGGGATAAAGTTATGGTAGGTTAACCCAACTCAGACAGGAAATAATAAAAATGTCATAAGCAAAGCATGTTGTTAGGAAACAAATGCTTTTTTTAAGAATAAGGAAGTGTAGATAGAGGTCTTCAGTGTTCATTTGTTTAATTTATTAGAAGCTTAGTCATTCTCAAAGCACTAAAATGGGAAAACAGTGTATTTTTTCTTTTAGATTTCTGCACAATAATGTCACTCTTCTGTGGAATGTGTGATCACACTTTATGCATTTTGCTGCCCTTGTAAGTGGGTTTTTGCTTGAATAGCAAAATAACTGCTCTGGAATTAAAAATCAAACCAAACACTTTTTGTGAAATTTTTTTTGATTAATTTGGATGTTCTCACACCTTCACACAGTCATATTCACACAGGCATCTTAATAACGGCTGTTAGGATAACATTGTTAATACTGAAACATAATCACTGGATGAACTTCTGAAATCCCAGAGCTGGGGCTGTCTTTACATCCACCTTAGACCGTGCTGCACAAATGAGTACAGCATCTATTGGCACTGGTATGTTGATAAATTCTGCGTACAGTGCTGCAGAAACAAAGAGAAATTTTCAGCTATGAACTTCACAGACTTTTCACAGAGGAGCACAGACACATGGGAAACTGATTCCCAAGCTTAAGGTTTTCCTACCAGGTATGAAGTTTTTTGGTTTCCTTTAGATGCTTTCTATGCAATCCACTTCAGATTCTGTGTGTTGCAGATCTCTTTCCCCTATACCTTATTGTATCTTGTCTTTGACCTTCTGCAATATATTATAGTCCCCATTTCCTTCCCCAGTATTCTTTATATCCAGACTGTGTTGAGGAACAGGCTTTGCATCTATTCTTCTCCAACCTTCTTAGTTCTCTGATCTCATTGCACAACACTAGTTGATCCTGTGACTGTGATGACTGATCTTGTAGATCAGTGCTCTTACAGCTTCTGGAAAAGTCAAATTTCTTACAGCTTCTAGAAAGTCAGCTAAAACAAGTGAAGTATCTTTGGCCATAGTTGTCTGTGGATGGTAGAAACTGAAGACGAAAGGGATTGTTTTTTAAAGCAGGTAATACCAAACTTGGGTTTCCAAATTGTACAATTCTCAAACAAGAGGAGTTGTCACATCTAAAGAAGGAAATGGTGCTATGCATTCTTTACAGACATTTCTGTTTCATTCACATTTATAATATGATTCGTCTGAGATTCTGGTAATAGTTGTTTCTAGAAAAAGATAAGTTCATTGCATTAGGCATCAAGCTACAAGTGTCAATTTGGTTTAGATTTAATTTCTGACAATTTATATTAATTTATTTTTCTTTCATTACCTCTTCTTTAATTCATATCCCCCATAATAGTTCCCTGTGCATTTTATTTCAAGATAATAAGAGCCAATTTGTGTGCCATGACTGCATATGTAAAAAATGCCAATAAAATAAGTTGAATAGACCATGTAATAGAGGAAAAGTTTTTCTTAAAACAAGGCCAGTCCTGTCACTCAGTCCTGTCACTATCAACAAAATGGCAACCTGTCACAATTCAGGTCCCCCAGGGATCAATATTGGGCCCAACACTGTTTAATATCTTCAGAAGTGATCTGGATGATGGGATCAAATGTACCCTGATGAAGTTTGCTGATGATACCTGACTGAGTGGGATACTTTGAAAGGGCGAGCAACTCTGCAGGAAGACCTGGGTAGGCTGGAAAAGTGGGCTAAGAAGAACCTTATGAAGTTAAACAAGGACAAATGTAAGGTCTTGTACTGGGAAAATATAATCCAGGAGTACAGCAACAGGCTTGGGAACTACCTGGTTGGGGAGAATATCTGTGGAAAAGGACCTGGAGGTCCTGGTGGACAACAAGCTTAATAAAAGTGACCAATGTGCTGCTGCAGCAAAGAAAACAAACAGGATGCTGGGTTGCATCAACAGGGGCATCAGCAGCAGAGGTAAAGAAGTCTTTATTCTACTTACTCAGCACTTGTCAGGTCACACCTGGAATACTGTGTACGGTTCTGATCCCCGCTATACTAAAAGACATAGACAGGCTGGAGGCGGTCCAGAGAAGGGCCATAAAGATAACCAAAGGACTGGGAAGCCTGTAATATAAAGAAAGGTTGAGAGAACTGGGTTTTCTCAGCCTTGAGAAAAGAAGGCTTAGGGGAGACTTTATCACCATGTTTCAGTACTTAAAGAGTGGCTGCAAAGAAAATGGAGACTCCCTTTTTACAAGGAGTCACATAGAAAATATGAGGGGTAACGGGTACAAGTTACTCCTGGGAGATTCCAACTAGACACAAGAGGAAAATTTGTCACAATGAGAACAATCAGCCATTGGAATAATCTCACCAGGGAAGTGGTGGATTCCCCAACATTGGAGATTGTTAAGATTTAGCTGGACAGGGTGCTGGGCCATCTTTTCTAGACTGTGCTTTTGCCAAGAAAGGTTGGACCAGGTGATCCTTGATGTGCCTTCCAACCTGGTGTTCTGTGACTCAGCTGTGTTCTATCCAAGCTGTTGTTCAATCTCACTTACACATCAGCCTTCCTTCCGCCAGAAGCCTGTACTCTGTTTCTACAGTAGAATGTAAAAATGACATTCTAAAATTATATGTTTAATCTGCACTGTCAGACAGCCTGTTTTTAAAGAATAGGACGCACCTGTGAATCTGAACTACCAACCCTGAAGGATCACCTGCACTAGGTGATTCAAAGCTGTAGTGTTTTAATCACTTGAAAATATTCTAGAATGGGACTTAGAACGAGAGGCCAAGAGTACCACTTGCTGAAAAATTCATGCTTTTATTACCTTATTTCCTTTACGTCTCCAAAACAAATTTTGGTAATTATTTTACTTAAAATCTTACATAAACTTTTCTGTACTTAAATTTTGATTGAACAGTGCTTGAACAGATTTGATTGTTTGATTCTTAAAATATGAACATAATGTGTTAGCTTTAACTGCACACTTGTTATTTTAAATGTCCCAGTTGAAGTCTAGGCAAAAACCCCCTTGAAACTGATGCAAGTTTTTTCAGTGATGTCACCTGAAGTCTGGATCAGGACTGCTTCTGGAAATTGATTTATTGTGTGTGTATTTACATGTGAAACCAGATGAGGTTTTCTATGTTAACCTCAAAAGTTGTGCTTTTATAAACACTGCAGCCTAAAAAGCTGTATTAGAAACAGAAAAACATAATTAGATCATACATATAGTAAATATCTTTATTTTTTAAATAAATGAGGAAAACTTTATATTTTGCAGACTTAGAGTCTCCTTTGAAGAGTCTTGCTGTGTTTTTTCTTGTGTTGCTATTCTGTGTGGTAGTCCTATTGTATATATTATTATAGTATTTCCTGAGCTTAATTTCCTTGAATATAATCCTGGCTCACAGGAGAAAACCATAAAAGTAATAAAGAATAAGTAGCAACCTCTCTTACTGGTTATCATAACAAACCAATATAAAGATCCTGTAAATGAAGGAAGAGAAAAGTGAACAGCTTCAAAAACCCCATAAAATATATCTTGGGACTTTTAAAAGTGTAAGCTTTCAAAAAGGTTGCTTCAAGAAAAATGAATTTTTATCCCAGGTACTATGTTCCCATAAATATGACACAACTTCTTATCTACATATATTTCTGATTAGTCAAGCCTATTAATAGCTTCTCTGAGATTTTATAATATAATTGTGCTTCAAATATAAACAACCCAAATATCTTTTATCACAAAAACATAAGAAGTATTTTGACTAAAAACTGCATTACTAAATTTATTTATCTTTGGCATTTAAATGGTATTTAATTGTATTTATTTTTAATATAAATACATATATTTTTATATATGAAATGTCATTAATGGTATTTCATTGCCCATGCACTTCACAATTAATAATGTTTTCTTTTTATGCAGGTTTGGGACATGAGAAGATACCAGTTTCTGTATTTTAAAAAAGGAGAGGGAACTAGGACAGGCATAAGGCCCAATTCCATGTTTTCCTGTGCCTAAAACATAGGTGACATAATATTGGAGCTGAGTAACAAACTTGGAGCCTTGCCCTGGGAGTTGTTTCTGCACTTGGCATAGACCAGTCGCTACCCAGAAGACAGACTCAGGCCAGAGAGCTGTAAGGGGAGTTCAGACGCATTCCTCTGACTCCTAGGCTGCAACATCATGCCTGCTTGTGCGCTTATTCTGATTTCTTATTGGCCAGGGAATCTTAAACTACTTTTTTGACAATGGAATAACTTCAGAAAATGGGAGATACTGCCCTCTACCATTCAAAAATGAACGTTTAAGAAGTACAGAGATGTGGTTTCAATTTCTGTTGAGTCTACTTGGTGTTTTCCACTCACAAGACAAGTGCTCCAACCTTCAGGCTATTGTAAAAAATTAAAAGATAGAATGCTACAGCAGCTGCACTTTGCAAAGGATGTTGTTGTTACTAATATATTTAGTGGATCATTAAGTCTCTTACATGTGTATTAGACACTGGCTATCACTGCTCTGTGAAAGATGCAGCAGGGAGAATGCTTTGATTCTGGAGCTCAGCCAGGTATGAGAATGCCACTTTGGTGCTTAACACTGGAAAAGAGAGACAGTTTTGAGAGTAAAGGTGATTTCCGAACTAGTGGGTGGCTGAGTTTTGTAGCATTGCAATTTGGGACGCAACACCTCATACACCTTTGACAGCTTCCTTTTGATCTTGGCCTAGATGGCTCAGACTTACTCAGGAACGCTATGCCAGCAAAGTATACTCAATAGCCTGTATTAGACTAGTGCCAAAATTATTGGCTTATACTTCCTCTCTTATTAAAGACTAAAATTTTCAACTTAACTAATTTTCAAATGCTGGGAAATCACATTTTAAGCCAATATCCAAGCAAAGCTAGTTATTTTTAATTAGTCAAATTCCAGGAATTTATCAATTCCTTGATATCCAAGATTAATAGTTATTTAAATGTCATATTTGGTAACAGAAATGTAATCATAGACACATGTTCTGAAGATCTTATTATAGATTATCAAGGTTATGGGTTTTAGTATTACTCATCTTTCAAAGGCTCAGTTCTCTGGCTTAATAAAACTCCCATTGATATCTGTGTGACTGAGACAGGAACACTGGAAATACAGTTCTGTTCACAGATAGAAGAGACCATTTTGTATTGTTTTTGTTGTGTGCAAATATTCTGAAGTTCTGACACTTAAATGATGTGAGGTAAAAATTAATATTCTTGAAATATCACTTAATGGGGAATTTTGAAACCAAGTCCATGTAAAGGTTTCATTAGCTGTCAACTAGTTCTTTTCTATGTACACATTAAAAGCAAAGATTAAGATTTGTAACTCAATATGAATAAGTCATATGGAGTTACAAATCAGTGATAGCTCATTACTCTGTCTCAAAGTAAAGTCCAGGTTCTAATTATGACTATTTTCTATATAGGTTATATAAGAAATAAAAAGCTTAGTGTCATTTGCATTCAGAAAGTCTATGATGAAGCTGCATTTCAAAACACAGCAAAGACAGTAGAATACTTAATTTGTTTCTTCCCTATTATTAATGAATGAAAAAGCAAAAGAAGAGAACAACTATAAAACATATTGAACATGACATATATGAGATTAATGTCTGATCATGTACAACATACAAACGAATAAACAGATCCATCAGTATAGAACACTGGCTGTGATTTTATTCAGTCTTCTGTAAGCTTTATAAGACTTTATAAAAACAAAAAATACCATCCTTTTGTAATCACTGTTTATCAGATACTGGACAAATAGTGGCGTGTGTTACACTGGCTGTGTGTTTAAAGTTTGTAAAGGGGTTACAGGAGAAGGCAGGGAATTTTCCAGGTGAAGAAAAAGCTATCACCAGTATAGATGACTTTGTCTGCGTTGCCATTCCTGTGTGGGGTCCCACAACAAAAACAGGACTGGGGATTAAAGAGAGCGTAGTACTTCTTTCAGTTTGCTTTAATTAAAGTTGGAGAGTTTCTGTAGAAGGCAACAACTGCCATAGTCTGTGGGACCTCTCTAGTGATGTAAAGCCAGGAGTAAACCCAAAATTGCTCTCTTCTTTTTCTATAGGTTTCTTTTTTCTTTTTTAATCTCAGGAATTTGTGTCTAGTCCTCTCCATTGTGTGCTTCTGAAATGATAAATAAGACCAAAACTTTGCCTGATTGTTTTGGCTGATTGTAGGATTCCCTTACAGTCCTTTCCAGCATCACAAAATTAATGTCTACGGTTACCAGTCTGTCTGTCATTTGCTTATGTTCTTCCACATCTCCATAAAATCTGCATGTTTCCTAACCCTGCTTAGTTTTTAACTGCACTAGTGGCATTGCTGATATCAGCAGGCACAGGCACAGCTCAATCAAGGTTATATTACAGACAAATAATTTTCTTCTACGGTAAAAGCACTGAGAAAGATCAATATTAAACCTCGATTTGTGGAAAACCCAGAGTATTATCTACTGTTTCAGGAGGGATAAATGACAGAATGGAGGGCCTAAAGAATATAATCTTCCCTGTAATTGCATCAAGTGTGAGGATCTGAAGGGAATCTTGATTCCTAGTGCAAACATACAGATGCCTAGCCTCTGCAGTACTCCGAGACACCCCTCACCTTAGCAATGTGGAAGGCTTAGTGGGTGCTCTGCTGCTGTATTCTTGGTTGTATATTAGCTCTTGCTTCAAAGAACATCGGTGTTTGGACTCAGAAGTTAATGCTGCTTTAAGCAAACTGCAATGGCAGCATAGCATATGAAGACAAGTGCTTCCTTCAGGATGAGGAGAAAGATGAGCATGCAGAGGCTAAGTATTGACCACTAGAGCAAACAAGGCAATACCATGTGAAACTGTGTATTAAAACAACTGGTTACTGCCTTTTTGTTGTTTTGCTAATCTTGTGGGAAAAGTCTTGCTGGCAGTAAGTGGAAAAAGGAGAGAATAATAGCTGGGAAAAGCTGCTAGGCACCTCTGGTTCATTAGCATCTTGTTTGTCATCCCAGGACTTAGAGATGCTGTATCTCACGAGATTTCCCTAGAGACCAAACATAAAAATACATAATTCCCATGGATATCTCATTCTCAGACAAGAACTGGTCTGGCTTCTTGATGCAGTATTCAGCAAAAAGGGCAGCCTAAACAAGTGAGTGAATTTGTCCAGCCATGTCTGTAATAATAAAAAAACACAAGAAGAATTTATTCTTTTTGATTTTATATAAAAGAGAATCATACAAGACAATTGCTCATTTTACATTCAGAATGCAAGAGCTTGATTGTTTCCTAATATGGATGGGGGGAAGTACTCATGTGGTTGCTAATGTTTCTGCCACTGCTTGTATCCCAAATGTCTCTCCCTCTCAGTCCCTGTTTCACAATGAAATAATGGCAGACTACCTGCCTGCAACACACCTACAAAGAAATTCTCCTTGAAGAGATCATGGTCATATTTATCAGCTGGGCACTGGTATATTAAGAGTTGGTCATAGTATCATGTGATGTTTATACTACTAAACCATATGTAAAGCAAATCTACAGATTCAGGCTGGATACTTTGCATATAATCCCCATAAGGTTATAACAAAGGAAAGGGGGAACTAAGAACAAAAAGAATAAAGTAATTTTCCCTTTTCTGATGCCTGCAAAATAATACCTAAAAAAACTCAAACCCTGGAGCAAAATAATTTCCCTTCAGAGAATTGTGTGTATGTGTTAACACATTGAACAACGTCAGCAACAGTTAAACTACAGTATGTAGTTTTTACAGACCCTGGTCTGTAAAACGTAGTCCAGATCAATGAAACATTGGTTATTTGCAGCTTACTTCAGGTGCTGACAGAGCAGGTGAGACCTGCCCATTCAGTTTAGAGATATTCACACTTTTGAAAAAGCTAAGTCCCGTATTTTTGACCTTGTTCAACTTACACAAGTCTGTTTACTGCCTTTCTTTTTTCATATTATCTCTCTGTTACACATTGCTTCAACAAAGCACCAGATTTGTATCCTAATGCAGTCACAAATTCTGTTGGCAAATGAACAATTTCACACAAATTAAGATAGAGAAGCCATATTACATGGCTCTTTTTCTCCTAATGTTGTGGAAATCAGATTTGTGTAAGTTACATCTTCTGTTGTGTAGCAACTGAACTCCTGTCTGCTTTCCACTTACTTGACAGATTTTGAACATGAAACAATTGCATATAACTGAAGTTTAATAGCACTGCAGTTTTTTCATATGGTCTAAACAAATTTTACATAAACCACTTATTCCCATTTACATTCCTAATATTTATACTTTAAAGAGTGTTGTCTTTTGCATAGAGAAATAAAACCCAGGATCATTATGGAATCATAGTTTCATGACTCTGCTTTCTTGGCAATGAAATCTAGGCTTGATATACACAGAAAACCAGTCAATATCTCCTTAAACAGGTACAGACAGACCGGAGCTACATTTCTTATACAGTGAGTAGACAGACACAAGTCAGCTCCAGTCTGGATGCTTTGTAGTCTTTATTTGCATCAGTCTGTGTAGTCATACCCTTGGTCATGATGAGAGCAAGCTCCACATTTCAGTCAGGCAGCTAAGGTCCCTATCTGATGCCCAGAGAAAGCTAGTTGGGAATGAGAATTGCACCAACACAAACACTCAGTGGGTGATGGCCTGTTAATCTGTGTGGAGCACTAAAGTAAGGGCATAATCTTAATATACTATTCCTGTTGAAGCCTCCACAGATTGATTTTGGGCCAGATGGCCAATCTATATCAAACAAGAGTCATAGCCCAGAGCTGCCTTCAAGACTTAATTGTGTCCTTTGGAAAATGGAGCAGGAGTTATTCCATTATTTGAAAAGTTTTCTAGAATGTCTGGTGTTTGGACTTGCAATCCAGGGCATGGATTGGGTTCTCGGCTCTTTACCACCCCTGAAGATTTTCAAATCCATGTTTCTAAATCCTAGCACAACAGTAAAAGAACAGGGAGAGGGATTGTCTGGATCCTTTGTTCATTTCTTGTCACGCCCTTTGGGTCTCACTCCATTCCCAGCTCAGAAACCTTCCTTCCTACTGTAATATACTACTATACTGTATTCCCACTAGAAATACCTCCCAGGTGCATGTTACAATTGGGTTTTTTTCTGTGGCTGAATCACACTGTAAGTGTATATTCAGCTCACAGTTGGCTGCTTCAGCTAGGACCTCTTTGTTGTCATGTGCTTCCAACTAAAGAACTAAATTACAGCTGATGTCATTATAAGCCTTAGGTAATGCACATTCTGCATATTTTACTGTTGCATATTGTTTTCAGGAAGGTCATCCTGTGCTTGTGTATGATACTGTAGACCTACACTGACTGTATTTTCCTGAACATCTCCCTGACCACCTGCCCCAAAAGCCTGTTCCTTCTGTTTGCACTATAACCTTATGTTAAACAAGGCTTATACTTTAATGATACCTTGATAGCTTTTTTCCCCTTCCATCACCATCTTTCCCTCTTATTTGCATGTACTCTTTGCTATATTTAATCTTTTTTACATTATCAAAGAAACACTGTAACTATATCATTGCCATATGTATTCTATGCCAAGAACCTGTATTTTTTTTTCCTTTAGGAAGGAATCAGATATTAAAGAGAGCTATCAACTTAGTGTACTATGATCTGCCTTTGGTAAACCCATGTTATGTTGTATGACTTCACTGTCCCCTTTCAATCTTCATTCCTTTAATTATTCTGTCGTTCAAGACACACCTCACGTAGGAGCAAAGCCACCAAAGTGGCTTAGTATGCGAAAGACTGTTTTCTTGCTTACTTTTATTATCCCCACATTTATTTTATTTCTACAAATTACTTTTTATGTTATCCTTTTACAAATTACCCTCTTCACATGCGAGACTTGTTAAAAAATGTTTATTAAAAGATACATAAATTCATTCCCTAGAATTCCTGTATTGTGAGCCATGATACACAGTGTTTACTGTGGAAGGAATAAAAACCTTGACTGTGAAATGAGAAGATTCACAAGGGCTAAAAGGAACTGTTTTCACAAAACCTCAAAAAAGATACCTCCATGATTTCCACTGCATCCTTTCAGGAGAGAAATCTGAATGATCAGACAGTAGCAGCAGATAAATTGTCTGTGCAGTCACACATCTTGTTCCACTCTTCAAACCCACATTCACAACAAACCCTCCTTCACAAAGGGAGTGAATTCTTCTCATGCAGGTCCATGAAGTCACATCTGCTTTGTTCTGAGAAAGAAATAGGTTTAAAATCCCTAATGAAGTCATATTTAGCTGCAATAATTTGTAAAATGGGCCATAGAGATATAGCTTTTTTTTTTTTTTCTATTTTAACAACTACAGCCTGAATGGAAACTTACAGCTTTGCAATCAGAAGACAAACTGTACTATTCTGCCCCTACTGGAAGAAAAATAATGTTAAGATTAGTAGTTACACTGCCTTTATTTCTGACAAGCATTTTTTACTCTATGCCATCACTATTATAGGGATCTATGATTCAAAAAATATTTGTAGTAGTATTAGGTGGAGATTAATTGTATTTTGTGTTACAAATGGCTAAAAAATATTCTGAATCTCATTATTAGTGTACCCTGCATAATGAGGCTCTGTTCATTTATTTTTTGTTTATGTTTGTGCATTTCTGCTCTCTGCAGTCTCTGCAGACAATTACAGCAATGTTTTTCTGAAAGGTTGTTAATAGCGTTGGGAAGCAGATTTTACATGATCTTGAAATAGTTCAGTTTGCATTATAAAGGTACATTCTCCAGCTGCAATATAACTAGATGCTGTAAAGAACAACCTGTAATACCAACAATACTGCAGAAGGTGGCACTAGAAGGAGGGTTAACCAGGGCCATGAGGCAGATGAGAGGATAAAGAAAACAGAAATAAACACGATAAAAAGAACAGAAATGTTTAAAATTTGTATCTCTTTCTTTCTAGTCTCCTGAAATAACGTTAAAGTGGCACAGATGTTAGGATATAGAAAATGTTGGCTTGATGGAGCTGGATTAGTGAAAGGTGAGATGCAGAAAGTAGTAAGTGAATAGCTGATTTCCAGTTTTGTTAATGTTTTCTGTGGAATGATGAATTTACCAGGGAGGATTAAGGCAAATATTTTCAGCCAGCCAGTATGGATGCTGTTGACTTTGATTATTTCTATTCTTGTGCTTCACAAGCAAATATTCATTTATTGCATTTGTTGTTATTAAATAATGTGCAGTGAATAACTATTATACAATAAAAATTAAAATATTTGTTCTCTTATAAAGATTAGTTTCTGCCAAAGTCAGAGGAAAGTGCATTCAATGGCCTATAGTTTATAACTGTCTTACACCTTTATTACCTTTTAAAATTGTTTTACAATTAATAAGCAGATTGCAGTAGTACCAGGGGTATGGTTACCATGAATTCAAAAATGCTTCCTCTGTAAAGACCAAAAGTCACAGTGAGAATAATTTTTAAAAGGTATTATTTTTGTATTAGTTTGCGTCTGCTAAGAAAAAAGACTTCATTACAATGTTCTTCTTTTGTAAATGAAGGTTGGCAATACCCAAATCAAATGACTCAAGTTTTGCACAACTAAATTTTGCAGATGTTTCCACTGTGAGGATGAATCTATAATAAAACATAGTCATTGTTCTGGGGAACTTGCAGTCTTCGTAAGTAAAACATATGCAGATCCACTGGGAAAGATCCTCTATCAAATCAAATGGACAAAATGTTACATTTCAGAGAGAAATAAAATGAATAAAATTTTTGGCATGCCGGGGAATTTCAAAACAAAAATATGAGAAAGAAAATAAAACACTGAAAGAGTGAGGGAAATAAAATAGGACAATAGGAAAGGAGGCTTGTAAAACAGCTATGCAGCCAAACGGGAATGGGAAAGACTTGACTGACTTCCACAAAAAGGAGCTCAGAAGTTAATGACAAACATGGACATTGTGTGGAAGAGAAATGGGAAATGGGATGCTGGAATAGAGAGATAAGATTATGTGAGCAGGAACATTTCATGGATGCAAGAGAGAGATATGTTATGATGCAAAAGCAGAGAGCAGGTCACTGCATTCTGGGTGAGTCAAGCTATGCTATTTTATGCACTTTCTAGACACCATAGATTCATCCTTGGATAAAGAAGATTATTATCTTGACATTCCAGATACATACTGTTGTATAGACTTCTGCAATTCTGTCTATACACACACAAACATATGTACATATTTAATCATATTATTCTGTTGTAAGAATGACTATGTTTTCCATAATTATAAAAGTACATTATATTCATCTGTATATTTACCTGTAATTCAGCAATTCAGCCCCCCCCCCCCCAAAAAAAAAAAAAATCCTATGACCTTCCTCTGTCATATGTTCATTTTTGGTGACTGTAAGCTATTTTATAAGACAAACATTTACCCACAATGGCACTGGCCTTTTCACTGAATTTGCATTACATTACCAGAATAATAATTCTTCCTAATTCAAAGCCCTGGGGTTCTTAGAGCTAATCCTAAAGAACATCACTCCATAGAAAGAACTTGCCAAGATTTTATGTGATATTTGTCCTATTTTTAAACATGAAGTTTTGTCTAGCTGCAGAGTCCAGGATCATCTCATGGGATATTTTTTAGACATGGGATGCAGCATAAGGAACATTTTTATGCTCATATTAATTTAGTCAAAAGGTCAATATTAACTCAAGGAGCTATATGACAAAGAAATCCAGCTTACGGACAAGTTATTCTATGGTTGCACTAAACTCTGGAAATAGAGTTTAGAATTTAAGGGAAGATTTAGGAGAGCTAGAAGGCGGGCTATGATCCACATAATCTTTAATACAGTTTCTCCATGCCTTTTTCATAAAAATAAAAGTTGATATGGAGGAAAGGAAGACTGGATGTGCAATAGTTTATTTTAACTTCCCCTAAATCTTTCTGCCCATTTTGGTCATTTAGAAATAGGCCATTTTAATCTTAATCATGCTGATTTACTATTTTAAAAACAATGTAACCCAAAGCTGCATTAAGCACCTTTGAAAATATTTTTCATTGCTTAGCATTTTTATTTTTGATGTTTTGGACAAGCCTTGAATATATTTTTGTAAAACCTAAATTAGTCTGGCTGAGGTAGCATGAAACCAAAACACAGCTTACTCTTCCTTCCCCAGTTGAACAGAGCATCCTTTGAGGGCTCAGGAAGTTTATTTAAATAAGCAACTAAAGTTTAGAAGCTCCTGGGGCTTAATTCACATTTCATCTCTGACCCACAGTTGTTTCTGACACCAAACAGTTCTACATGGCAATTTGCATTAAATTCCATAGTCTCTGCAACACGCAAGAAGGAAACTCAGCAATATGCTGTCTAGTGTCTGAACCACAGACACCAGAATCCTTTCGGATGGAAAAACCTGTTGGTATATCTGAGCTCCTAAACAGTCCACATAAAGTAGGAAGACAAAGTTTGGGCCACTGGTCTGAATTTGTAATTGCTAAGTGCTGTTTATGCACGTCATAGTAACTAGGAATGTAGTTTTGTAGTGCATTGCCATAGTTATTAGTGACAAAATATGAACACAGTCTATGCAGTGGAAGTCCTCCAGAAGTAGCAGTGATGGAGCCCACTGATGTGGTCCTTTAATGCAGCCTTTGCCCTCATTAATGTCAGGAGTTTGCTAATAAGCAGGTTATTCCTCCTACTTGAGGACTGTAACTTTTCTATAGTTAACATACAAGGCAATTTAGCCCGTTTTGCAAAAAACCTTTTAGGATATAGTTTAAATATAGTGACCTATAACTGGTCTGAAGCTCTTTCCCAAATGAAGTTCTTTCCTAATGTAACCTAAGTATAAACATTAGGACAGTTTAAAGAGAGCTTCCTCTTTGCAAAATCATAGAAAGCAAAATGTGTTCTGTGTGGGTATTTGGGGGCTAAAGGTTTTTTGGGAAAGCTGAACACAATCATATGTTTATAATGTCAGTGTTTACTCTCAGGAGTTAAGAATATAATTCTTTAATGTCAGTATTAATAAGTATAAATCCTACCAGGGACATTCATGGTGCATTTTTCAGCAGGGACAGCTGATCATTCGGTCCTATGCTCACTTCATAAGTAAGGTAGACCACTCTTATTACTTGTAAGCCTAGCTTCTCTGCTACAGGCAAAATGTGTTCATTCAAGAATGCAGAATTTGTAATGCTTTCGCAGCTGCAGGTGTAAAATATCACCACACCAAAACCCCCACGAGGAAGAGCAGCTAATT
>JAKFQP010000138.1:1028975-1129005 GCA_023375905.1 Nycticorax nycticorax | reverse complement strand
AAAAAAAAGATATTTACAAAGAACTGGCCAGGGCGAGCACCCAGCAAGCAGCTGTGTCTCAGCGCTCATGTGCTGGCTGCTCTGTCTTATTGTTTTGCCTTTCAGCAGAGCCCCACATTTCCTACCTGTCACCACAAGGGGTGTCCAGGACGCGCTGCCAGCGTGAGGCTTCAGTCACCGAGCGGTGCAGGGGAGTCTGGCAGTTTAAGCCCTGAGTGATTCCGTGAAATTGAAGGAGAGATTCTCCCTGCTGCTCTTCAGGGATTGCTGCTGTTAGGGGGAAAAGCAGATCTGGAGGTGTGCGTGCACGTGTGAAGGGATGCGGAGTGCATTCGGCTGAGGTGTCTGGCCGCTGGGAAGCACGGCGAGAGGCGGCAGAGGCAGGCGGCGAGAAGAGGCAGGAGCAGGACTGAAGTATAGAGCAGCTGTTTCCCAATACGCTGGTTCTTTTGGGTGCCTCAGCGAATGTGAACATGGATTCTGTCACTGAAATCTTCTTGAAGCTGCTGTTTCTCCTATCTGTTCATAACTGGCATGCCGCAGTGGCAGGGAATAAATGTAAGTATTGCATATGATTTTAAACAATCCAGAGTGTTTTGAAAACTTCTCAAATATTTTATTAGCATTTAGAATAAATACTATTTTTGAGACAAATGCTTACTGTTTTGAAATCACAACAGCAAGTTGCTAGGCTGAAAATGTTCTAAAATCCCTCTATAGATTTTTTCGTGAGTCTATACAGAATATTGTTTATAAAGCTTACAGTCTAAGAGTATCTGAAAGCAGCATTTTAATAAGGGATGCACATTCAGCCCCATTTTCATTTTTGTTTTCTGTTTGTAAGTGCAGCATTTTCCAAGGAATTATGTCTTACATGGAAATTACTGGCAGATTTCTATCATGTATTGCTTCAGCTTGGGTTTTAGCAATTTATAATTTTGAAAGCTGGGATCTGCATCTCCTGAATTAAGCTGGCACTCAGATAACTCTAATGGAGATTACTGTGCAGTTCAAGAGCAGTACAAATATAACAAGGAAAAATGTGGATAGCAAGACTTTATGGTCTCTGCATTGATTGCTTAGGGAGTATTGTTCATGCATGACTAAAGAAGAGAACGTTATCTGTTCCAGCAGAAAGTTTTTTTAAAAAAATGAGTAATTCATAGTTAACCAGTAGGGTGGTATTGCAACATACAGATAGTGATTACAATTTTAAAGACAATCTGCCCTCTAGGAGGCAAATCTGATATATACCCGAAAATCTCTGTTTTCAGTGTTGAATTAGATTAATTATCTTTAAATTGAAAAGAAAAGAAAAAACTTATCAAGAAACTAATTTTCATGGGTTTTACCATTCAGTAATAGTTCTGGGCTATTCTTGTTCCATTTGATTCAGCTTCAGCAAGCTGAAGGGTTTAATTTTGCCTACATGTGGTAGAATGGTATCTTAAATGCCAGATGCTCATAACCTGAACCGAGCATATCTTCTCCCCTTCCTGTTAACACACTGGTTGTGCATCACAGGAATGGGAAGGGCAGGAGCAATGCCTCTGTGGGAACAAAAGTGCATGGCAAAGCAAGGAGGAATTTTCAGGAATAACCTGACAGCCCAGTGGCAGAGGACAGCTCCCTGGAAACATGTGAGCAATGGTAGAGAAGTTTGAAGTGCTCTGTGGGTCTATAGCCTAGGGTTTTGCATATGGATAGTTTGTAAACTAAACATGCTCCCATGAGCCAGACATTCACACTGCAGCACCAAAATGATCTTGTGCTGTCATTCAGTAATGATATCTCATTTGATACTCAAGTGCACAGTGTAGCCCCAAACATGAATACTAAGTTCCTCTTGTTAAACACCCTCCTGCAATCCAGCCACAGCTTTAATTCTCTTCATCATTCTGCATTGTACAGTTTATGAATACATCCATTTTCACAAGACCATGATAATTGAATTGCACATTAATAGCATTTGGCACTATGCACAAATCTAAATCGGTTGCTTACAGGGAGGCATATTAAAACCATTGCAAAAAAGACTTGCATCACACAGCAAATCAGTAAAGCACTAGAGGTCACTCTTACAATTTAGGAAGCAAAGTTTGAAGAAAGGGGTCAAGCTTTTTCCCCACACAGAATTATGAAGGGTAAAACAAGTCAGGTATGAAATACATTTACTACTGGCTTTCTCAAATGCTTCTCAAAACCAAGCCAAACTCAATTACAGTATCAAATGAGTGACTTGAAGGAAAAGATTTTTCACATATATGCTAGTATTTATAAATATCTAGTATTTTTATTTATGAGTAAGTCCTAATTCCTATGTTGAATCACTCACCTGAGCCGAAAAAAGTAAGAACTCTCCCCGTGCTACAAGCAAGGGAACTGATTGTGGGAAGAGTAAAGAAATTATTTAAATTAAGGAGTGAGTGCTAATGTGTGATGAGAACTTGGCCAGCCTAAGGCATATTATTGCTTTTCAATATCTAATCTGGAAAAAAAAAATCCCTTTATATACACATTATTTTGGAAGCAAACATTTCTGTGGAAGAGTTAATTTGTTTTAAAAGTGACAGTTTCCATGCCAAGTATCAAGGTATGAATTTGGTTAGTGTATTAAGTTTCATAAAATGAAAGGTTTGTCATAATTACTGATTACAGTAGATACATACAGCAGCCACTATATACTCACTTGAACTTACTTTATTCCTGTATTCTTGAGAAGTTGACCAGGAATTGAAATCCTTTTCAGTAGGTGGTTCTACTATCGGCATTAATGTATTCAAATACATTTACAAAATCAGGTTCAGTTTTCTTGCATGAATTTTGATGACTAAATTGTCCAGTAGGCTGCCAATCATCAAAGAAAACAGGATTTTTTTTTTTAATTCTTCCTCTAAATTGATCTATTTTTCTTTTAATTTTATGATTCTTTCTTTAATCTCAGATCCTGAATACCTAAGTTTTCCTTTATCCTTCTTCAGATTGCTGCCATCAAGAAAAGATCAAAGGGAAGACCTTTACATTTCACCTTGAGGTGTCAATGCTAATGTTACAAAGTTAGTTGTATAAAGAAAATGTCTTGGATCAAAAATTTATGTGTTCAGAATTATTTCTGTCTTAAAGGAATCATAGCATTCCTCTTTTGAGCAAAATTATTTTGAAGTTCTTAGGTTATCTGAAGGTGACAGACCCTATCATCTAGAATATGAAAGTTTATTTCTGGGGTTTTATTTGGGTTTTTTTTGTTTGTTTGGGTTTTGGGGGTTTTTTTGTTGGTTGGGTTTTTTTCCCTTGAAAAATAAAGCTGAGACTTCCAAACAATAGAGATAGTAATTGCTGCTGAAAAATCAAATATTTTAAAAGTTCTGTAGTAGTGCTGCTCCATGCTCTCCTAGTGCTTCCCTTCTCCCAAAGAACTGCACTTCCAAAGCTGTTGAAAGAAGTTTGAAATGCACAGCCCTGAGTAAGTAATTGCATAAGGTCAAGGTCAAGTGTGAGTTTTAAATGAAGGATTAAAGAAAGTACTCCTGGAAGTTTTTTTTCACTGCAGCTAGCAAACATTTTTATTTTATTGGGAACTGTCTCTACAGCTGTAAACCAGCAAGTTACTAAATCAGCCCTTGAGAACTTGACATAAATTGGTACTCTAATAGGTGCAGTACTTCGTTTTTTGAAACTCTCTAAAACTGAGGTGTTGCACAAAACATAATTAAATCTTCTACACACATCGTTTCAACTGTGACTAAAAATTATTAAAGTTAATTTTGACAGTGAATGGAAATAAAGAGAACAAATAAGGGGCTTTAATGTAAACTCTCAGCTCTTCATACTTAATTCTCTTTGTTAAAACTCTCTGGTTCTAAAGAAGCTTATCAATTCAGATTTTCATATTTGTACTGCAATGATCATAATTTCTGTAAATGCAGACATTATTATTATTATTATTACTGTTATTATTTTTAAATATCAGGGGTTTCTTGTTAATGCTAGAATAGAAGACCTACTCTAAAGCTGACAGAGAATGACTGCTAACGATGCTGAAGTTTTCAAATAGAGGACTGAGTGATCACATACCTTGATTATACTATCAGATGCAAGTCATTGTACAAGTAATATCCCCAGAGAAGAGAGTACTTGCTACAAGGAAAATATTGTATCTTAATTTAGAAAATAATTTCATCCTGATGTTAATCACTGTTCCATAGACCATTTGACAACTTTGTGGAATCACATTAAAAATATACTAAAATGCTGTTTATCACAAACAATTGAAAGTAAAATGTAATTCTTTTCCCATTAGTTTCTAGTTGATGTGAACTGTAGGGGAAGAGAAAGTAGAAACTTCCTTAATTTTCTTTTAGCCTCATTAATATTTATCTTCTGTTTATTATTATCTATCTCTGAGATAGCAATGGAGACATCAGACATCAGGTCATCTCTGAGCAATTATTTACATGAATAAAACATTACAGACATCTCTAGTATATTTTGTATGTGTTTGCTACAGTGACATCAAAAGTTTGTATCATTCTCAAATCTAAACCAATACCAATGGAAAAATCTATCAAATTTATTTTTGAGTTTCAAGGTTGAGAATTCATAGAAAGTCCTTGGGTTGATAGCACTGAGTATAATCAACAATTTGCATTCCATTGTTCTAGGCTTTAAAATTCCCATGAACGTATTTGTCCCTGGGCTCAGCAGGATGGATGGAGCAAATTTGGTCATGACTGCTGGATATTGACAGACAAGTAATGACATTCTCGAAGTGGGATAGAATCAGCCATAAAAAGAAAATGCAGTAGGTTATATGTAAAGTATGTTGTCAGTGCTAGTAATAACATGTGCATTATCTGTTAACTGTGTTTTAGTTAAGTACTAGTTGGGAGTTCCAGAGTAGTTAACAACTTCTTCACATCTTGAAAATTCTGCAGTCATGGCCATTCTGCTTTCTTACATGTAATAGGCGTAAGCGTACATCTATGTTCACCGTCAAGAAAGACAATCTTTAACTGAAGTGTTGTATCCAGCTATCTATGTCTCACATAATCATGTACATTTCTATCATTGTATATGAGATACAACACTCAAGTTTAGTATTTTTTTCTGAATGCTTCTATGCTGCAGTAGAAAACAACAAATAGTTTGTCATACATTAATATATCTCACATGATATATTTGTTAGTATTCCGCCTGCTAATTCATCTTCTGTAAGAACTTCAACATTCACAATTTCATAGCTTCTAACAAGTTTAGCTGGGAAAAAATAGGTCGAATCTCTTCCCCATCCCTTCTTACCCCTGCTGTCTCCCCACCCCAAACAAGCAAATCAAAGAACACTTTGAATGCTCAAAAAGCATTACCTTTTTCAAATATTTATTTTCTTTTCCCCCCAAATGACCTTCTGCTTTGGTGCTACTTGTAATTTTGAGAGTTCAGTGTGCAGTATTGCACAGGATTAGAGCTCTGTTTTGTGGGAAAGTGAGAACTGTTTCTCAGTACTTTTATATTCCTTGTTAGTTACTATTAACAAGATGATAACAGAGGTGGGGATAGTGAGATCCATCACTATTTCAAAGGGCTTTCCTTCCTAGAACACACCAGGCAATTTGTAAAGAAAGATAAATACCAAATACTAAATTTAATCATGTATGTTGGTGACTCCAGAAGTACACATTAACTTTAAGAGGTTTCTGAAGTAAAAAGTTAAAATTTGCTCTTCCCTCAGTTTTGAGTTGTTTGTATGAAGAGGGAAGGAAACCCAAAACAATAGTGATAACATTGATTTTACTTGCAAAATTTTCTGTACAATTGCTTTTTTTTTCACTGTTAAATATGGCTAAGGTTAAATAATTTGGTAGCTTGATCTGGTAGTTCTTAAATATAAAATACTTTTTGTAACTTACAATTTGTATCTCTGGCAATCAGGGCCTGTGCATGACTTCTGGATTAAAACTGAAAGAGAGATATGTGTGTCTGAATATGCTAGCATGTATTACATAATTGTCATTTTGACAAAACCTATCTTTCTAAACTTGAAAATAAGAAAATATATAGGAGATACAGTATGTTGTCACAATGAAAACGGTTTTGCTTTTTTTTTTTTTTGGTGAAAAATAATGCAGCTTTAACGCTAGGGTTTAACCAATTGCAATTAACTGAAATTTTAACTCTGCAGTGTTTTATAGTTATGTGTTTAATCATGCTTACTTATCTGTTATGTGTTTGTGTTTTATGTATGTGCAAGTATAGCATAAAGGCTAATGTTTGTTAAAAGAATACTCTATAGGTCTCCTTCCATCAGTTGAACACTATACCAGTAACCTTGAGTTAAATCTGTGAAATGCAGAGAAGGGTGGGTATCTGATTATTTTGCTTTTCAGAAGAGAGTTTTCAGTGTTTATTACAAATTGCTATGCTATTTTTTAGTAAGCAAAATGTAGTGTGGACTGGGAGGTAAAAATGATACTGTTCATATTCTACTTAATGAGCATTTTCAGTGCCATAATTTGAAAAGTGATTGAAATCCTGGAAACTTCTGACATTTTAAGTAGATTAAAATTAGTAACTACAGATTTATTATTTAAATACCATACTCATTTAATAGACTAGTGAAGAAAACTACCTCTAAGGTTTTAAATCTCAAAGGATAGAGAAAAAATATGGTTAGGAAATCTATCCAGCTGGGTTGTGGGTCTAATTACTTTTTTATTAAGTAGATCTAATTATTTGGTTGTGCTCAAGAATAAGTTTTTGCTTGTTCCTTGTTGTCAGAGTGCCTATTTGTTTCTAGAACAGTCTTTTAGCAATTAACATATTTACATATGTGGTCTTGAGGGACAAATAGATTAGAAACACCATATCGGAATATTTGAATTTATTCTTATTACTTAATATAATTTTTTATTCTGCCAATCACTTAAGATCTTGCTCTTTTTCAGGCATTTATCTGCCCACTTTTAAATCTAAATAGAAAGTATTTTTCAAATACTAAGTTGCTCTTAAAAATACGATTTTAAAAATATTTTTTTCCCATTTATGTTTAAAATTTGCCACCAAAAATCCCCATCTGAATCTGGTTGACCTCTTCAGAATTATTGTGAAAATTTATCTTTAAAGAAAATACTAAGCAACAACAAAAAATGAAGTATCATAGAGTATGTGGTTAAAAGGTACAAAAAATACTGTTACTCAGATGCCATATACCCTAATAAACAACCTCACTAGGAGAGCAAATGGAACAAGCTGTTATTAGAGAAGGTCTAGAGCAGAGGTTTTGAACAAGACAGCAAGAATAAGACCTTCAGAGGGTAACACGCACTATAAAAGTGATGCTGTAGACAGGCTGATTTGCATATGAGGAGCTTGAATAATTTTTGTTAATTCACCTGCAGCATTATGCTGTATCCTCTGTCACATTAGACTGGATGTGCTCAACACGGATATTTTGTAATTATCTGGAAGTTTTGAGGAGATGGAAGGGGAAAGGTTTTTTTCTTCAGGATTATGAATTATGGTAAAGGTTATATGATGCTTACTGCTATGCAGTATTAATATAAAAATACTAACTTAAAGCTGGAAGATATTGTGAATTAGAAATAACTATATAGGAGCTGCAGAAAGGAGATCTTTCACTGCTTCATGTTAGTAAATATGCCTTACTTTTGAGATATGTAATGAACTCTAGATGGTTTCTGCAGAGACAGGAAAAGTGGGATGTATCTGTCTAAAATTAAAAATCTGAAACTTGGTTATTTGTTTCTGAGCTAGCTAAGTCCCTTTCTAGTCATATGAGACAACAATAGTTCCTATAGGAAGAAGTCATGCAGAAGATGGAAGGAAGAAATTGCATGCAAATTTAATTACCTAGTATAAGGTGATTTGCAGTGTAGAAATGCCATTTCTCTCATAATTGATTATTACTCTGAGTCTAGAAAACTAGGTCAGCCATAGGCTTTGTAGACATCAAAACTTACATGAGACAGGTTCTAGTTGCATCCAACTATGCTACTCTAAATGAATGTTAGAAAAAAGTATAGCAAGCTATACTGACTGCCTTGTACAGTAATCACCAGTTATATCCAATGCATTCGTGTTTGGTGTTGAAGCTCCCAGAGTCTCCATTGTCTGTCTCTGGGTATGTGGGTTCTTCTTGATTTCCCAAGGGTTAAGTCTGCTGCTATTGATAGTCCTAGACAAAATATAGGGACTAAGCAAGGAGCTGGAAATGTCCTGCCAGTAAGAGCATCTTTCACTTCTGAAATGATGAAATATACAGGTATTTTGACCACACACAATATTCTCATAAAGTGAAAATCTCATTAACTTGAATAAGTTGGAATTGCCTGTTCTACCTACCCAAGACAATCTGATCTTTCCACCCCTTCGACAAACCATGATTAAAGCACCATTCTAACCCCAGTCTTGTCAAAACATCTATTTTTTTTTTCTTCTAAAGAAAGCATAGAGGGAAGAGATTCTGTATAATGAACGAAATCAGCATTTCTTTTCATAAACTCGTAATAAAACAGATAAAGTACCTTGGTACTTTTATGGTTACTTTAAAGCCTTTTTACTATCCAGCATCTAATGATCATTATAGACTGACTTTTATACAGGATAGGAAGGCCTTTTATGCTCCAAGCCAGAAAACTGTGGCTCTCACTAAAAATTCTTTTCCCAATCAATGACAGAATGCCTATGTACTATGCAGCAGTCTGGTTTGCAATAGTTTTGTAATCATGGTGAGACTTACCTACCATTCTGTTTTTTGGAAAAACCCACAACCTTTAGTAAGTAAGATTTTATTTTTTTTTAAAATCAATGAAAAACGACACTGTGTCTCGATGTCCTTATTCAGCTAAAGCTCCTAGGGAAATCAATGGGAGCTTTGCCTAAATAAATATTGAGTAAAAGCTTTAGAAAGAATGAATATTCATTCAACAGTGATATGCTGCATAGTTTGAATATAACTGGTCTCTTTATTTCCTTTCTATGTACCAGTCTTCATTTTGCCTTGTTTGGAGGACTGATACAGAACTGTGTAACAAACAAGAATTACTCATTTGTCCCACTTGACAAAAAATAAATATGAGGAGAAAAAGACATTTAGAATTTTAGTTAGTTCCTGTGGTTAGGGAATTTATATGCATGCAGTAAAAAACTACTGCTGTTTTTCTGGGCCAATGGTAACATTTTTCTTTTAAAACCATCAGGAAGGTTGATTTTAATTTTCAAGGATGAAATAGCCCCTCAAAAATTAGTACTTCCAGGAGAATCTGAATGCAGTGGAGCACACTGGAGGTTGCTGAGCTCTGCCCTCCAATTGACAAGGTGCGTTACAATAACTCAGTTTTATCAACCTGAATGTGGAATTTCTAGGTCTGTTTTCCAGTTTTTCAGAGTCAGAGTGCTCTGGAGCTCCACTGTACCCTGAAGTGATTACATTTCGGTCTTCAGGCAAAGTCTGTCTGCTTTTCCACAGAGTAGACATGTCCTCCAGTAATTAAGACTGAGAACAGATCTCTTAGAGAAAGGAGGGATCATCATACAGCTTGTTTGCAAATACTAACCCATGATTTTAGCTTGTTTACTCTCACATAAAACATACATATGTCTCATATATATATGAACATAGATATATGTCACTGAATATATTTCTTGCCCTCTCAAACAGGAGAAATAGAGCCATGATGGTTTGTGGTCTCATTTCCTAATGTACTTTTGGAAGGTCTGGATGATAGTGATGAGCCTGGCACAAGAAGAGGACAATGACAGGGTTTTTCTCATGTCACAGTGCTGTAAAAATGTTATTCTGACTTCAGTAAGTAATTAAGTAAAAGGAAATTGTATTGGGTTTGTGTGGCAAGGTCTTGTTAGTGGGGGGGCTAGAGGGGTGGCTTCTGTGAAAAGCTGCTAGAAGTTTTCCCTGTGTCCGCTGCTGGCCAAGGCCAAGCCAATCAGTGACAGTGGAAGAATATGCGATAACATATTTAAGAAGGACAAAACATGGCTGTGGCTCAGTAACTGGAGAGAGAAGAGAAGTGAGAGGATGTGAGAGAAAACAGTCCTGCAGACATCAAGGTCAGTGAAGAAGGAGGGGGAGGAGATGCTCCAGGCACCAGAGCAGTCTGTGGTGAAGACCATGGTGAGGCAGGCTGTCCTTCTGCAGTCCATGGAGGTCCATTGTGGAGCAGATCTCCACCTGTAGCCCATGGAGGACACCACACCAGAGCGGGTGGATGCCCGAAGGAAGGAGGCTGTGACCCCGTGGGAAGCCTGTGCCAGATCAGGTTCCTGGCAAGACTTTGTGGACCCGTGGGGGGAGGAGCCCACGCTGAAGCAGGTTTGCTGGCAGAACTTGTGACCCTGCAGGGGACCCAATGCTGGAGCAGTCTGCTCCTGAGGGACTGCACCCCGTGGAAATTATGGGCCCATGGTGGAGCAGTTCGTGAAGAACTGTAGCCCGTGGGAAGGACTCATGTTGGGGAAATTTGTGGAGGACTGTCTCCTGTGAGAGAGACCCCACGCGTGAGCAAGGGAAGTCCTCTCCCTAGGAAGAAGTGGCAGAGACAACGTGTGATGAACTGACCCCAATCCCCATTCCCATCCCTCTGTGCCATTGTGGGGGAATTAGGTAGAGAAACTTGGAGTGAAGTTGAGCCAAGGAAGAAGGGAGGGGTGGGGGGAAGGTGTTTTAAAAATCAGCAGTTCTAATCCTCTCCTTCTCTGATTTTGATTGATAATAAATTAAATTAATTTTATCAAGTTGAGTCTGTTTTGCCTGTGATGGTAACTGACAAATGATCTCTCCCTGTCCTTATCTTGACCCACGAACCCTTTGATTTACTTTTCTCTCCTCTGTCTGGTTAAAGAGGGGAGTGATAGAGCGGCTTTGGTGGGTCCCTGGTGTCCAGCCAGGGTCAAACCACTGCAGAAATGCAGAAGAAATTCAATGATAGATGAATCGGCTACCAAAACTTTGTTTGGATTTAATAGCCCCACTGTTACTGTAAGACACTATTGATGTACTTTTTTTGGCTGGGTGAAACTTATAGTGCATACAGCAATAAATAAAAGTAAAACTCTTATATGTTCTAGGCACAGATGACAGGTAAAAGGTAACTATAGCACTCTCCTGAAGAAGTCTTGAAGATATGTTATGAAATGTATAAATTTCTTTTATAGAAGATCACTTTTTACCATCTATTCCTGTTCTATTGCTAACGTGCTTTGGGGCATGATGACTTCTTTCCCTTTTTTTCTTTCCTCCCCGAGGGTGCAAAAACTCATCTGTACTCAACTGTAAACTTCTTTTGACTTTTGTGAACTGTAATTGTCTCATAGATCATTCTTATGCTGTATAGCTCTGCTTTACTATATCCTGATTTATTCTCCTTGGACAGGAAAACAGGAAAAAGAATTTAAGACATAGAGACTGGGGAAAAAGATTATTGGTGTGCAAGTACTGATCTGCACATTTTTGTGTTGTTTGCAATGACGGGTTGTTATTTTTGAACACTTTGCAAAATGTCTACATCTATTTGCTATCTTGCTGTAGCCCAGAAGTTGTAGATATCTACTCAGACTGCCCCAGATTTTGAGCAGTGTGTAGGGGATGGATTTACAGTTATGCTGAACTTGATCTCTCTTTTTTTCACCATCTTGTGTCATGTTTTCAGGGGCGGGGGGGGGAGGGGTGTGCAGGGGGAACCTACCACGACAAAGATTGCTTTCCTTCTTCTATCTCTGTAGTGACTACTTAGAAATTTGACAATGTTTTGTTTCTTGGGAAGGGCAGAATATCTTTAGATATTCTAGGTAATGACAGATTGAGAAATTCTAACAGAGACTTCTCTGATCTAAGTTTCACCTCCAGTAAAGTGTGTATATGTGAGGGAGGTACTGAAGGGGCTAGTTTCTGTTTTGATGTTTCTAATATATTTTTGTAATGTCTCAGTGGATTTGTTTCTAAGATACTGCTGCAGGTGCTGAAAATGTATGTTGAGTGGAATCAAATTATGTCAAGTTTCAGGACATGGTTGTGCATACTTGAACATTGTAGATGGAAAGGCATGATTCAAAAATTTACCAGTGAACTAGTATCAGTAAACAGATAGTATGATGGATCACAATGGCTTACTTAGAAAATCTTGAATATGACATTCATATTTACATGTTTGCTTTTATGGTTATTCATAGTTATTTGTATCCGCATCTTATTGAATGCTTTAACCACTTATCAGCAGATTTTTTTTTTAATGAGACATTTATCTTTCACACTTGTATTTTTGTTTGATAATAGCAGAGGTGTTACGATTTACTGATTCCATATATATTTAATTGATTATATTATTTTTGTGGCTTTAATTAATGTACAAGTACATTTGGAAAACAATATCTCAAGTTGGATATGTGACCTTTTCTTAGTCATTCAAGTTGGATAAATATAACACTAAATAATTTTAAACCTGGAAGAACCAGACTGATGAGGATTTTGAGATATTCTTGTGTTCCTTGTCTTCCTACCCTGCAACTTGCCAGTCGAGTGGTATGTGTAGGAGAAAGTGGTAGTGAAGAAGGAATTCCTCTGACTTTGGAACCCCACTGTTAAAACCGTGTTTAAACCACATTTGCAGTAATGGACAGTTTCAGTCAGAAAATCAGGTGCTATTTAGTGCAAAATCATTTTTCAGAATAGAACACTGTAAAATACTGAATGTTTCGTAAACTGTAATCTCTTGTAAAACATGACCAGGTAAATGGGTGGTAAACGGCAGTGGATGGTAAGCACTCAGTGTGTTACACCCTTGGATAATAAATAATGTCTATTTTATAGTATCCTTTAATGTCTGCCCAAAAGTATTTGAAAGATAATATCATGATCCACTTAAATTTCTTCTAATCAAATAATTCATTGTCATTATTCCTGCAATTAATCTTTGTCATCACTGAGAGAAGAAATCATATGCCAGATCATAGACTACTATCTGTATTAGAATATGGACTTTGTCATGAAGGAGGAATTGTGTATTTCTTCAGACTGAACAGAGATTTTATTTTCAAAGCCTAACTGCAAGACTCAAAAGAAAATAAAGTATTCTTTAAAATAATAAATGGTATCATTCTACTGGTTAAACTACCATTAGGCAATTTTGATTGTACCCCTTGAGGTGAATTAAACACGTTTGTGCTTAAATATAAGAAAAAAAAAAAAGAACAATACACTGAGCAGAATCCTACAGCAGTAAGTGGCTCTAAAAAGTCTGCAAAGATGCTTCATGAGCAGATGCCTTATATACACTTGCCCGAGCACCAGTTCTGTGAGTGATTGCAGGGCACACCTCAGCCCACCCGAGTTTATCCCTTGACCCAGCTCTGCTGCGCAAAGGTGGCTCCTGAGGGCTTGCTGGTATTCCAGGATGGCTACAAGACAACTGGGAGTCCTTCTGGCTCTGGCATTCTTGCTCCCAGCCTATTTAACCCCTTCTGCAGTTGGGCCTTTCCATGCCAGATAATTTCTCAGTCACAAATTTACCACTGCTGAGCAGTTGCAATTTGAATTTCCCCTTCACTACTTTTGTACTTATGTAGCTTTTTAATTTTATTTTTTTTAACTTATACTTGGGAAGTTTGATTTTGTGGCTTTTATATTAAAATAGAACTTCCAGTGGACTGACACATAATACTGCTGTTATAGGTCTAGAATGTGTACATGGGCAAACCACAGATGTCCATGATTTAGTCTACTATGCTGTCTAAAGAAAATTTAAAGTAATGAATGATACCTGGCCCAAATTTTTGAAGGACTTAAAAATTCATTCATTTACCTAGACATATTTATACTTTTTTAATGTGCAGAAAATGTTAATAGAAACAATAATTTCATCATTGTGGGGTTTTTTTGTTTGGTTGGTTTGGTTCAGTTTTTAATTGACTCAGTTTTAGGGGTTTTTTCAAGGGTGAAATTTCCTGTGGTATGACATAATGTTACATGATTAATTAAAACAAAAGTTTGCTGATCCAGTGCTCTGTCAGTGGCACAGTACTTTGTAAACTCCCTCCATTCCCTTTTGCAGGCATCAGAAATTCAGACGCCAGATTGTTTTTTTTTTTTATCCGTGGCTTCATTTTTTTCCTTGGCAAGTTCTCCAAGAGTTGGAATTACCTCTATTTCTGACATGTGGTTTGGCTTCTAAGACTTCCAATGTGGAGTTTTTGTAGTGATATGAGTAGATGGAGATAGATCCTTCCAGCTTGGAAGTCTTATATGTACTTGAATATTTGAAGTAAAAACTCAAAATACAGAAGAGCCTAACAGTCACTTAAAATGTGTACTGCTGATAGCCCATCTGTAACACATCATCTACTGTGTTAGCAAATGGAATTACTCATAATGGTTGTTTGTGCATGTCAACAATCTTTACACGTACAGCATTGTTAGGTCGTGTAGTTTTTACGCTGCCTTTTGGTGTTGTTCACCTTCTGTGAAACTCCAGTATTCAAACTTTTGAGATCTAATCTTTGTAATTGTAGAACAGAGAATAAAAACATTTTATGAGTTATCTTAGTGAAGGCATGAAAAATTGCAGCTCTCAAGGATTTTAAGTGTGATTCTTGTTCTGGGCTTCCAGACATGGCTGTCAAAGGAAGGACTTCAGCAGGGACCCAGATGATGTCAGCACCTTTTAAATATATCACCTGATTTTTTCCCTTGTTTTGCATCTCAGAGTGTTTGTGCATCTTAGCTGGTTTTGATTTTTGATTTGACAATTGGTTGTAGTGTAAGATAACTTCTGTCCTTATTGCTCAAAACCTGGGGAAAAAAAAAAAAGACAGAGGAAAGAACTCTTTATCGTTTAATTCTCACGAGATAAGCTTTGTAATATTTTTCTGCATAATATCAATGAATTCTTTAGGCTGGCAAGATTGTACTTGTAACTGTGTGCTGGCAAATCTAGAAGTAAAGAAATAACTTTGCATATGGGTGTGTGTGTGATTTTTTTTATAATAAATCATGATTTTAAAATTTATTTTAATGAATTTTTTTAGCATATATTTGCATCTTTTTAATGTGCTTCACACTGTAGAGCTCTCTTTGACCTCTATTTTGTGCTCAGTTTTTACATGGTTTTCCTAGTGATGTTCATGGGTAATCGCATACGTGAATTTAATACAGGACACAGGAAGTTTAATTGCAGATATGAATGCAGAATCTGCTTAAGGATGGTAAGGAAAAGATCTATTGTTGCTCTTCTGAGCAAGTTTCAAAGTTAATTTTGATGTTCAGAGAAAAAATACAAATGCAGAATATCCTGCACAAACATTTTTGGGTTTTTTTTCTTGGATGCCCTGTTCACAGCTACTGAGTGTTGAGCTCATATCCATAGGAAGTGCTATATTTCCAAGTGACAGAAAACCTCTTTTTAATGCCTCTTTTTCTCTCATTGGTAGCAGTTTTGACCATTTCTTGGTTCTTTTATGTCACACCATTGATCAGACCCTTTTTTTTTTTTTTTATTTTTTTTTTTTCTTTTTTTTTTTTTTTTTTTTTTTTTTAGTGAAAACACTGGTTTGTGTCAAAAGAGGAGATAAATAATCATGACAGTTAGGGAAGGGCTGATTTTTGTTAAGATTTCTAATGGCAGTTAGTGTTCTCTTTATTAGATTGGTGGATCCCATTTACAGGGTCCAGCAGGAGTCCAGATGGAGAGCATTCCTGACTGGCCTATGGGGGATTTTCTAAGCAAGGCAGGTTATAGAGTACGCTGCCACTGCACGCCTTCTGTAGGTGGCAAGCTACAGAAGCTAGCAAAGCTGTGCCAAAGCCAAATGTTGAAGTTATTTAATGTGTATTGGTGGGTATGTGGTTCACAACACATACAATGTTTCTGCTTTTAAGAATATCAACATTCTGCCTATTCCTTCTGGTTTAATTATAGTTTGGTGTAATTATAACAGAAACAGATACCATAGAGTTATGAACTTTGGACTGTGTCTTGTCTTCAAGTTTTTCATGCTGACTATGAGCTTTCAGAAGAACAGGGTGTCTCCTTTTTATAGATCTCTTCTCGGGTTTGCCTTTATGTTCTACAGAAACTGATTGGACATTCCAGATTATGCAAGTACATCTGGTACACCTAGCATAACTGGTTCCCTTCCTCTGTCCCTTTGCAATGTCTTTGCCTTAGTAGAGTTTCTTGTGAAGTCAGATTATGTAGATTACAGTTCTGCTGTATGTACCACAACAACAAGTGAAACTGTACAATTGTCTTTTGCCCATGTGGTACAACTTCAAGAACCCATTGGTTTCACAATGTCATCTTGATTTTGATGTCTTTGATAGTGCAGTATTCAGTAAAAACCCCAAAACATAGCTGTTTCCCTCACTACCCCACCTGCCCCTTGCCATCAGTTTAAGTTTTTGATCTAATAGCAAGAAATACATGGTCTGATAGCAAAGTCAAAGAGAAAATGGATAGATAATACGTTAATAATTAGGGCAGGAGCATTCACTGGAAGGACAAGATGAGCTTTATTTTAATATTTAATATTCATTAAGCAACAATGAAATACAGTTTTCTTGGTACCATGCTATGTTAGGACATAATTCCATTTGTTCTCTTTAAGGGTGAATTACATTTTTTTAGGGAGGCTAACAAGGTAAGGCATACAGCAATGCCAAACCTTTTGGTTTTGCAGTGATACATACACCTATGTATGGAAATGTGAGGAGACTGTGCAAAATAAAAGTGCACAGCGAGGGATTTTCTCTCCATCACAATGCAAAGACTGCTCTCACTGAAAAGGATGAAGAAAACCTTGAGAATCTAGGGCCAAGAGAAAAACAAATTCTGTCAGAAAATGCATACTTTTCAGAAAAAGGAACCCATACTTGTACTATCTATTGTACCTTTGAAGTTTCAGTGTTTGCCAAGAGATTAAGATTTCATCATCTTCAGCCTAAAATGATCCTTTTATTTATAGCTTGAGTAAATAAAAGCATAGAAACTTATACAAAATTATCATGCTACTAAAAATTGACATACTGGTAAGAGGTGTGATAATTTAGCAAACAAAATCAGAGCTTTGTGGGTTGGTCTCATAAATATGAAGGCAGTTTTCTCTCAAACTCCAATAATTTTTATTGAAAAAAGAACTATTGGACTACAAGATTTATTCTGCAAGTAAATTGAAAATTAAATTATGCCTCAAAGGCCTTATTAATTCTTTTAAAACAATTTAAAATGTGATATATATGAAGATTATTTTTGAATATTACTTTTATACAGTATTTCATCTCTATTACAACATAAGTGGAGTGTAATAAAGACATTTTTCCTTTCTTATTTTTCTGTCTCTCTTTGATTGATCTCATAATAATTTTGCAATATTTGTACTCCAGGAATAAGTGGAGAGGGAGGATCCTTGTGCATTACCTGTGTTTTTCATTGCTTCAGATAGGTGGGCTGATTAGCTTTATTTATGTTATACTCACATAAATATGGCAGTGTTAACAATCTAAATAAAGGAGGAACTCTTCAGTCTGATTACCCATATGTCCATCCAATGTCCCTTAATAGACCACAATTACAGTGCACCTGCAAAACTTAAATATGATTAGGTGTAAGCTGTTGATTTTCATTAAAAGATCCATTTTGAAAATTCTAGATTTTCTGTTTTATATGATAAGGCTTGACTTCATCAGAATATTTTATTGCTTTGTACTGTGTTATTACCTGAGAACAAGCAATCAGTAATGGTGAATTTTGTTTTCTATCCCACTGCCTTATTCTTCCTTGTGAATGTGCAATGCAAAATGTGAAAATGACCCCTGAAAAGGAATTTTTCCCTTTCTATGTCTCCTAATCCAGACCACACAAAATCATGATTTATTTTCTGCTCTCTTTCTTTCTTGTCTGTCCAAATGATTGAGGTTTGTGGATGAGATGCTACCCACTACCACTGGCCTACAGTAAATTGTGTATATCCATATCTTTGAAGCTGGGGCGTGGATTTGTAATCCTTCATGTTGACACAGCAATTGAATGTGATAAATTTTAAGCATCCACTTGGTTTTTCACAGTTGTTCATACTAGTAGGTAATTTTATGTCATCTTATGACTGACTAATACACTTCAGTCATGTCTATATAATGAGCTTCTAACTTGAGCTGAAGTTCTTGTTATTTCCTGTCAAGTACATGACCTTGTACTTTCTGGCGCGGGATTTCATTCTATTTCTGTTAGTCTGTCATCATCTAGTTCCTTCTAATGATATCTTGATTCTGCTCTGTATGGATGACACGTCCAATTTTTACAGGGATATGAATTCATATACATATCTCTATTTTTTGTTTCATAGTCTTAATGAAATTAAGGAATGCTTTGATTCCCAGACTGCTAATTCCCATGTTGTTTGATTCTCCCCTTCTCAGTGTCTCCCATTACTGTTTTCCTGGCCTCATGCAGTAGATAGCTTCTTTTCTTATCTAGTCATGAATGACTAGCAATTTTCTATGCAACAATAGATAAAATCAGCCACTGCATTTCAATCTAAAAATTACCTGTCATAGAAAATCATAGATTACTTTGACATGATCTACAATAGATTACCTTTGTTCCATTTGATCTATTTTTCCATTTACCTCCACTTCCTTAAATATTCTTTCCTTTCAAAATTGTTCTAAAGTCTCACATGTCATTGAAGTCAGATTTAGAGATTTTTACTGCCTGCTTTGCATCCTTTTCTCCCTTCCTCACATCGTCCATTCTGTATTTATACAACACAGGGTATTGTCCAGTTATTCATTACCGATTCTCCCTGATAGATTAGTTTACAGTGCTTGTGTCTGGATCTGTGATATCTTGTACCAGGTTTTCAAAATTCAGGGATACAGACTTAATTCTGAAGAGAGCTGGGGTGTTATAATCCACTGCTCTTAATTTTTTTTTCATTTGTTCACATTATCCATCCTGCATCTGTCCCTTGGTCATCAAACACACTTCTAAAATATTTTCAGAGAGATTGTTATATAACTTAGTAGCTAACATCATATCTGAGAGAAAGCAAGAAAATGTCATATTTAATATTAAATGTTTTCACATTTCAAGAAAAAATGTGTGTTACAGAAAGTAGAATATCTCATAAATAAACATACGTATGCTGTACATGTTAAAAATACTGATTTGCAGAATCATGGATATTAAGAGATAAATATATACTCAGAATTCATTCTTAAATCACATTGTAAAATATGACTGGTAATGGCCAATAAATGTTTAAGTAATATGAACCTTGGAAACATTTCTGAGATTATTGCTTATATTTTGCATATAATTAAAGTATTTTGCATATAATTAATTTTATATTTGCTTTTTATTATAATATGAGGGAAAACATCAATTTAATTCTGTAATATTGCTTTTTTCTTTTCTTTTCTTAAGCTGGTGAAGTCAAATAATGTACCTGAGCTGCTGCAAACCAGTAAATGGTTTGAATTTAATAAAAATACCTAGTAAAAATGAAGACCCTCACCACACAAACACAAATACAAGACAGCAGTGGGTCCTGTCTAATCTCCTAAATGTGTTGTGCCCAATAGAAATATTTTAGTTGTGTAGTATATTGCTTAAACATTTTTTTTTAAATAATTAAAAATATCTCTTCCAGATTCCTGAGTGGAATTTTTTTTGAATATTCTTGATTTTGTTGTAAAATTTATTGATCTATGCCACTCAGCCAATTAAGTCTTCTAAAAATGTTACATGGAATCTCAATAAGTATAAATTTTGATTGTCTGTAAGTATCTGTGTTTGTATATCTTGACATAACATATACATTAATCACTGTAAATAATTACAATAGTAGTATATAGATATTTATCTATGTGAAACAGGGGAAAATACTATGTCTGGAGCAATCCAGTTTTGAACCTTGTTTGATATGTTTAAACTTAAAATTATTAAATTGTGCTGCATTATCGCAGTAATGGCCCATCATTTTGAATATATACAAGCAGTTAAATGTAATGATTGTTTTATGGAAATTACTTTGGCTCATTCCCAAATTTTAGGGTACTTTTATTATGTAAATTTAAATAACTTTTGGCTAACAATTACATTAAACAACAAAATGAGTAGTATAATAGTACGTCACTGAATTAAACTAAAAAAGAATTTCCAGTGGATTATATAAAAATGTGTGTCTTACATGTCATTCTGTCCTATAAGGTAACCTGAAATACTGTTTCTTTGCTATTTATCTTATATTCCTTTGACAATATAGTGGCTGTTTCTCTACTTGACATAAGGTTTTGTTTCTTTGATAGTTCATTTACATAAAGGAGAAGATTAATATTCCATAGTAACCCAGTGCCTTCTCAATCCTGAATAAAAATAAAGGAAGAAAAAAGTAAACTTGATCATACTGTGCAATTGACTTGGGTTTTTACCAACTTTCAAACTGTAAATTCTTGAGACTTTAGTGAGGAGAGAACATAGTATTTTTACTTCTACCTTAAACTCCTAAAAATAATTTTAACTTTCTGTAGATTGAGTTTCAGCAGAGTGTACTAAATATTCACTATTCTTAAAAAATACTCGGAAATAAAGGGTTAGTTAGCCACATCCTATGTGTATCTCTGCTTTTTATGTTTTGGTTTTCTTGGGGTTGTTTTTGGTTTTTGTTTTATTTCCTGACTGTCTCACCATGAGCTCTGCCTCTAAAGGCCAAGGTTCTTAGGACTGTGAAATGAAGAGTGTAAAACTTATAGACAGTCCAGACTTGAGCTTTTTTGAAAGCTTTCTCCAACTTTGTTTTTTCCCATTAATATTTAAGACACCATCAGTACATTCCTTCAGTCGCCACACACACTGATTTTATGTGTGTGTGCACACACATGTGTGTGCATATATGCCATTCTCCACTATAGTGGAGAAAAATTCTATTTTATTTCTACTCTTTTAACTTTATTTCTCTCTCATATTAGAAATAAAACTGATGAGAATGAATAACAAAAAGAAACACTGATAGTAAGACCTGACATGATCATAATAAAATGTTTACACTCCTATGAATAAGGTTTTCTGTAAGAGGAAGAGCTTGGGAGTGACTGACTGAATTCTTTAACCCTTCAAAGACTGGGAATGTGTGCGTGCACATATAAACCATAGTGAGGTTTTGTCCTACCTGTAAATAAATATATGTGTTTGAGGCTAATGAATAGAGCTGGAATAAGAAACAATGGAATTGAATTTCCAGTTCACTGCATGAAAAATACGCTGTGTGAATGAATCAATTTTGTTTCTGACTGAGGAGGAAAAAGAGATAGAAAGTGCCAGCACTAAGGAAGCCGCCTTTCTATGGATTTACATCTTACAGTGTAAGACTGAATACGTATTGACTGATACAAGATGTTTTGAACTCCATTGTAAACATTTACAAGGGTTTGTGATTATTTGCAGTTGATTGTGTGGATTCTCTGGTGTCTTATAAGATGAAAGGCCATCTGGCAGCCTTGCCTGCAGGCAGGATGTTAATAAAACCCCTTTACCTTATGATCACATTTTTGGAAACATTGTTATATTTGGAACCTCTGTTGTTCTTGAAATTTGATTGGAATTAAGAAACAGAATGAAAAGTTGGTCAACAGAATAAAGGGGAGACAAAAATACTCATATAGACTGTATATATATATATAGCTACAATGCCTTATTTCTTTAGGGAACTAAGTTAAACTGTATGTTTCTTTCTCCATGTACATCTTTTAAGTTCTTGAATGAATCTGGAAAAAGTAACTATCCAGTTGCATAAGGTTTGGGACACAGCCACTAAGCCTTTTCTTTGCTTCATTTACACCATTGGTTATGTCTCAGAATTTTTCTGAAGGTAAATATCTTGAAGTTTTGACACACTGAGATGGCATAGTAAAGGGTATTGTGAACTAAGTAGGATAGATGTAAATCCCTTTCAGTTTTGATATATGAGTTGCACCAGAACATCATGGAAAGGATAAGCTTCTGGTGCAAGTTCAAGCGCAGAAAAGAAGCATCCTGCCTCTGGCATTTTGAAATACATCTGTCTGGAGTAAGTGTCATGAAAAGTAAACTGAACAAGAAGAGGGGCAGAAATCTTGCTGGCTAGTTCTGCCTCAAAGTGGGTAAATAAGTCTGTATTTTTTCTCTTATTTGCTGTTATTTGGTTTTCCTGTAAATATTATGGGATTGCTCTGAGGGAGAATCTTACAAATACTGTAAAATGAGCAAAGACAGTTTCTAGTTTCCTGAATGCAGTCATGCCATGCAGTCTGAGAGCATCAGGTTTGCTACTGAAATGGTATTAAACACTTTTGGGTTTGGGTTTTTTTTTTTTTCCTCAGCAGGTACTACTTTTTTCCCTACTTATATTTTTCCCCCTCTGAAGACAACAGAACAAAGGTGTTCTCACTCACATATTTAATTCTAATTGAGCTGAATAGAAGGTTGCAGCCACATAATTGAAATCACCATGAAAAAGAACAGATTTTAGCAGGCTGACTTCAGAAGCTGATGGGTTAGTATTGAAAAACAGCTCTCCCAGCCCAGGTGACAGGTATGGATGAAATTAGAATTGTCCTAACAACTCAGATGGAGTTTGCCAGCTCTGCTTCAATTCCATTTCCCATGAAAATAGATGTTGATTCTGACAAAAAAAAATTATTTAGAATGATCATCTGAAATAAATTATAGATACAGTGTAGGCTGCCATGTCTGTTCAGGTAGTTTCCTCCATCCTTAATATATTTACTTCATAGACAGAGAAGCCAATCAGTTTTTCTTCAGGGATCAAATTTGTAAACTGATTTATAGGTTTGTTTTTTTCTTCTTTTTCTTCCCCATTTCTTTTCTCTAGTCATGGCAGTTTATTTATAATCTTTAAGGATAAAACAATGACAATGAGCTAAATAGGACTTCTCTTTGAATATATCATTGGATCTGATTGGAAATTTTATATTTCTTACCCTTCTAAAATTTGAATTTTATTTCACTAAAAAATCCATTGATATTGTTTAAATTAAATATTAGTTGTATATCAATTGAACTTGAATCAATTTCCTATTTACTGCTGGACAGAAATATTTTAATCACATGGCTTAAAGATAATTTTTGTCATTCTAAGTTGTTGTAATGTCTATTGGTGCCCTTAGCTACATTAGAACTTGTTTTTTGGCTAAAATGTATATCTTGTAATGCACTGTATTCTTCATCAAAATGAACATCACAGAAGAGTAACCTAATAAGAAAATCTGACAGAAAAAAATGTGGTTATGTAAACTACTGCTACAAGAAGATTTTTTTTTTTAATTTTGAACTGACCTGATATTAAATATTCTAGATTCTTGTTTCACAAAGATTGGGAATTACAGTCAATTGTCCACAGAGAGGAATATGCCTATTTCTTTCTTCATCCATTTTGTTAATCTAACAAATCCTTCTTGACATACGTAGAACAATGCACTTTAGTCAAACAGGATTTGGATTAATACCTGTCATACAAGAATTACCAGATTTTATTATCATGTTCTGCCAGTTTAATTTAATTCAATGTTTAATAAATGTCACATAAAATACTAACCTGCCAAGATTTCATTATTTCAATTGAAAATATTTTTTTTTCCTGAGAATCTCAATTACTTTATAGAAGCATGACTTTTTTTTTATTTTTATTTTTTGATACATATTGTTAAATTAGTTTGCTTTCTGTAATGATCTTGCATATGAATGGCAATAACTGCTACTACAGCCATGTTTTTTCCAAGGTACTCTAATTCCCTCCATTTGTAGTGATCCTTGCACTAAGTTGATAGGACCTGGAGTCATGTGCAAGAGATAGAGTACATGTGTACCTTATCTCTACATTTCCATGAACATTTTTACAGTCAGCTCACTTATTGACAAACAAGTTAAGAAGTATGTCTTAAACATTTTTTATACATATACTTGAAATTACAAATTTATATAAATTGTGTAATTAATATTTATATTTACATAAAATTTCTAAAATTCATGTATATTATACAAATAATTACAAAACAAGCATGATTTCAAGTAGAGCTTCTTTTTACTCCTGAGTGCAACCTTCCAAAAATGAGAAATATAAGGATTCCAGCCTGATAAAGGACAAAATTATGGAGTATTATAGAAATATTTGCACTAACTGTATGCGAGCTAATTGGAGCTCAAGAAGCCCAGGTACTGGAATAAAAAAATGATGTGCTATGGTTATACTTACGTGCCAACTGGGGAGCGTTTCAGCAGTGGGACTTGATTATCTACATGGTTAGAAATTGTCAAGATGGTCATAAGGAAGTTTTTGTCTCTTCTTCCTCCACCACTCCTTCCCCAGGTACACTACATGAATGTGCCAGAAATTTGGCTATGACTACACTGTTTGGGTTGCTGGGAGGGTTTAGCAATATGAATAGAAGATTTTTGTTGCTGAATGGCCTCTGCACTGAGCATATCACAGGCACATCTCATTTATTATTTTAAGTGTAGCATTTGTAAAATTTTCTACCTTCCGTTTTATAGTGCAAGTCGTTCTTTCATAAGGTGGTCATCTGGACTTCTCAAGTGTCATTTCTCTGAAGGTAAACTGTCCAAACTAGAACGCTTACAAAATACTATGAATTTTAGAGGTGGCAGTATGGCATGATTTGACTTCAAGTCAAATTTTCAAGTAAAAAAAAAAACAACCCAAAGCTTCTGTTAGTCCTTTCTTCAAAGTTCTTAAGTAATGGAACAATCCTACATAAGTTAATTAGGAAAAGGAAAAACAGTTCCATTCACTTCCTAAATGCTGAGGTCCTCTCATGCCTTATAAAGAAAAAAATAATTTACCAAGAAAAAATAGAAATTATAAATAAATGATAAACTACTTTAAAAAACTAGAAATAGTTAACAGTATTATTGTCTTTGGGAATACTTGCTAACTTATCACAAACTCCTGTAAAGTATGTTTATGGCAGCTTTTATTTCCAAATTGAACTTTAAATGGCCTTTCTGCAGAATTAAACACTTGGAATGTATCTCATAATGTCAGTTAAAAACACATCTCCAGTGAATAACTGGCGCCATTAAATTGTGCATGGTTGAATAAAGTAATCTTTCAGTAAATCTTAGGGGAAAATTAGTAATAAAAGACATTCCCATTAAATTTTTAACAATTAATTGCTACCTATTTATGAAGTTTACAAATCCTATTTAATTATAATACAAATAATGGAATGAAAAAAATAAACAGGCTTTTATAATAGAGCAATTACATCCCCAACTGAATACAAACATATTTTGCTTCCAAAAGCAACTTCAATATTTGGCTGTTAATCTTCTATTGATTTAATATATTCAAAGTTATAATCCATGGAATCAAGAGTAGATTTAACCTGTGTATAACTAAAGGAAGATAAAACATAATGTAAATTGTGAAAACTGTTTAAACTGTTCTGATGCTTTTAGATTAGTCTCTGTGAGAATGGCAGTGCTCTAGGGGAAAATATGGCTTAAAACAATCAAAGTTCTTTTCCTTCTTTTCCACTCTGGACGATGGTTTGGAATTTCCACTGTCATTCATGCAACTCTTGGTTGATTTTATAATTTTGATCTGGTAGCTTACCAAATTCCAAGTTGTTCTGAAAACTCTTTCTCTGTGCATTTGCTTGCATGAAGAGGCTTGTAGGATTGTTGTCCTGTTGTGAGAGTGGAAAATTTGGCTATTCTGTTCCATTTAACCCTACCCTTTGAAATAAAGGGAAAAGAAGGGAAACTTAGGGTGTTACCTTTGCCTGATGCCAGTATGCTCTGACTTTTTTTCTGTCTTGTCTCAGCCTGGTGTAGAAATAAAATTACTTTCAGATATTCTGAGCTAATCACGTTTTTTCTAGCATTAAGTAGCACCTATGGGTAGTCACACTTATCTCAAACAAACAAATATCTTGCATTCCCATGTTGAATACATATACAGAAATCATACATCTTGGATTTATTGTAAAATAAATGTAATTACAAAGAATAAAATTGAACTCTGTCTCTTTCTGGACAGTCATTATACCAGGTTAGTACACAGATTAAATCTAGCTGTAGAAAACATTTTAAAGTAACATCTTAATTTGACTGTTGTTGAAAAACAAAAGGTAGGAGTAAGGGGCTGAATCAGAGACTCAGAGGGAGATTACCCAGTGTATAGATTTTTCAACATCGGTTAACTGTCTTCACTGCATTTCCTGAAGACACCAGGTTGGTGACAGATTACTACTTTGGTGACAGATACTACTTTATTTGACAAGCACATAATCTTCTAGGACTTCTTCACCATCTATTTGGCTTATTTTTTGCCTTGTGACTTCATTTTTATGTCAGCTTTACCCACATTTTAATGCAAAAAAAATTCTGAAATTATGGTTTTCCTATATGTTGTATTAAGAGGGTTTTTTGTTGTTGTTGGCATTAATTATAGAATTATCTCTTTTCCAGAGTACATTACTGTGGATATAATTAATTGATATATGAAATAATTTCTTTCAGTTAATCTAGAAAACTATAAAAGTTTGCTTTCATTTTCTTGTTACCACTGCCACCCTTAGATTTTTTCTGGTTTTCAGTAAATTTTATTATTTATTCTGATGCTAGTGCATATTCTGATGCATGTAGTTTCATGTGAAGATTTATAATCCCTCTTCATTCAAATGTTTGCTATCTTACAGTCTATGCAACATCTTAGAACTGCCAGGACCTTATTTGTTTTGAAATGCAACTTTTTTTTATACTAAGAAAATAAAAAAGAGGTCTCAATTCTATATTAAACTATAATACAACATAGGAAGTCTAGATAAGATAAGCCAAATGCCAGCATCAAATTTGTTTTGTGTCTGAAAACTCTGAAATTCCTCAAAATCAAGCACAGCTTTCTTCCCTTTGAGTAACCATAGAAGATGTTTGCAATAAACTAATTCACATTTTGAACTTTCTGAGAAGGGGAAATTATTTGCAGTGTTCACATAGAAATAATAATGAAAAAACAACTAAGAATTTTCAGATGAATTTAAACCAATATCAATAGTGAGAAGGGAAAATGGGTTTTGTAACTAGCTTTGTGTGTCCCTTATAACTTGGCTTTTTACTAGATGTTTTATATACTTAATATGGCGCTTGTTGTATCTACTTACCCTGTGGTAAACTGCAGCATGTATAAATCATAAGCAACTGTGATATGTCCCAAATTTACTTAAACATACAAAGATGAGTCAAGCTCACTATTTAGCTAAGAAACAGTTATAATTATCTAGAGAAATAATGTTGCCTCCTTCAGAGGAATTTGATCAGAACATACTAAGTTTTAATATTTAAATGAAATGATTGGACTTTGTGATCTTAAGGTCTTTTCCAACCTAAACGATTCTAAATGATTCTATGAAAGTGCTCATATGTTTTGGAAGTACTGTATTGATCACACATTTGTCTTTGAAGTATAATCTTAAGGAAGAAAAAATACTAAGCAATCAATAAAGTCAATCTTCCCCCTTATAGTTGTACTTAATGTATCCAAAATTCTTTAGTCTCGTATGTTAATGTAATTACCTGTGAATGATTGCTAACTTTGAGAACTACAAGGTCTCACCTTAATTTTCTGAAATGAAAGAATTTTTCTAGGGCTTTATTTTAGTTGTGATACTGAGTAGTTTAAAAGAAAAAATCATGTTAGAAATAAACTATCAGTACATTAAGTGACTGCAGGACCTTTTACATGGAAAATACATTCAGAGATATAGCTGCAGAAGGCTAAGTAATGATTGAAACAAAGATCTGATTTACTCATTACAGAAGTCAATGCAGTCATGATGACTTTTATTTTTTTGTCCTGCTTATCATCTCTGCTGAGGGAAAACAGGAAACACTGTAATGCTTTAGACCAGATAACTGCTCTTGCTTTCATAATTTAAATCAGTCAGGAAGCTGGTGATTTAATGACCTGAAGATTCATCCTGCTTAGGGGGATCTGCATGACTTCGAGCTGTTGCACAGGGTCCTAAATCATGTCAGTTCTAGCCTTGAGTTCCTGGTATGAATGTTAAAGGAAAACCTACATGATTTTTGACAGCAAAAGTCTTTGCAAGCACAGTAAAACAACAAAAATTTTCAATGCTATTGGATTATTCCTCTTACCTTTAATCAACATAGATGTAACTATGTAACTTTACTACCTGAGGTCATTGTTTCTGGTCATTTGATTTTTGTAATGAGATTGGGTGAGAATTAACTTACTTGAAAATTATAGGTTCCAGGGAGTATAAATTTGCCAATGCCATATTGTGACCAAGAAAAAGCAGTAAAAAACATACTTAAAGGGAAATTAGTGGCTGAGACGTAGCTTTTCAGTCTAAATCAGGTAAAATGTTCAGAATGATCACACAGACTTTTACTGGTTTCATTTCAATTTTCCTAAATTCAGTGATGACTAGACTGACCTGGAATAGCATGATGCCACTGTACTTCTTAGGCTACAGTTTGAATGCAGTGCCAGGCACACAGGAAGATTCCATTTGAAGTCATAATGCAAAGACACCATAATTTAAAATGGGCTATGGTACATTGTTTTTCTTCCTCATGTGACATTATGTGACTTCTATTTGAATTTGAAAAATAAAGCTTTATTGTCATCAGAATCCTATGCTCATCCTTCCCTGAGACAAAGAATTTTGGTATCTAGGGTATGCTTTCTTTAAGCCATTTCAAAAAAGGATGAATAAAATGGTTTCTAAACAAACCCCTGAAATCTGACACTATTCAACCTGGCATATCTGTGCTATGCGTTCACTACACAATTTAATTATGTAGTTTAAAAGAAGAAAAAAAAAGTGTATTTTGTTCACTATAGATTTGTTCTTTCAAAGAACATCAGGTGAAAAGGTTTAAGTTGTTTTAATAAGGTCAGTTGGGAATAAGTTTTCAAGAAAATCTCTGAAAGATTTTCCTTATAACTAATTCATAATTAAAAGTGGTTATTGGGAAAAAAAAACACCAAAATGTAGAGGAAACTATTTCCCTACTTTCTACAAGTAACTAACTTAGAAAAATGTAAAATGAACAGTATATAACACTGATCTTACTCTTTTTTCCATTCACTCTGTGTTCTATGGTACACTATACTCAAAAGCTTACTACTAAATTCCATGTATGCCTACACACCAAAGAACAAATTTGTAGAATATTATTTTGAGATGCTTCATCATTTAAACCTATGTGCACTGGTGCAAGGAGTAATTCAGAATTTTGTACATATATTGGGGAGCTTCCTTATTCAATGCCACTTGCTGTGTTGGAGTGATGGAAAGATAGATTTAACATAAAGCAGGGGTTAAAGTCTTTTCTCCGGGCTAGACTGACTTGGCAAAGCATGGTGCCGCTGTTCTTCTGAGGCTACTGTTTGAATGCGGTGCCACACACACAGGCAGCTTCAACTGAACTTGTGCAAAAAACCCAAAGTCCTTATTGTAAGGAAATTATTAACCAAATCACTATTGAAGCCATAATGCAACAATATCTCTGGGCTACAGTCCACTGTTTTACTTCCCTGTGTGGCATAGTTCCCTCTGCTGTGTTTTATTCTGAGAAATAATGCCACCACTTTCATAAGAGATTTTGGACTTATGATTGCTATATGAAGATTTATCTAAATATCTTATAAATAATTTTGTCTCCATGTTTCATTCAGATTATTATTATTGTTATTATTATTATTATTAGTAGTAGTAGTAGCAGTAGTAGTAGTATCTGGTTATTCAGTTAGAGGTGTGATGAATTTCAGTTTAACAGAGAAAATTATTTGGGGTGATTTTCAGAGAAACATCCCAAAGAAATACAGCATGTAATGAAACGTTCACTGCTTAGCACTGAGCTGGTTTGGGTGAATTTATAAACCTAGTGGATTACGGAAAGGAGCATACCTTCCTTTGGCCTTCTTCCTGGGACACAGTTGTGCTCTGAAACAGGGGTGGGAATTTGACAGCTGGTAATTTTCCTATGCCTTCTACTCTTCAGCTTTCTTGGATTTTATGAATGCCTATTGGGCTTCACACCAAAAATTGATTTGTTTTATTTTAGGGAGTAACTAATTGTTGAGGTATGTGTGAAAAATGTATTTTAACATTTAAAATGTATTATAAGAGAGATTTCTCCTGAATAACTCCTAGAGAAATTAATTCCTATATAGAGTGCTATACAGCACTTGGGCTGTTTATAGAGAATTAAATGACACATGGATAAACCTGTGTATAAAAGGAGATTTATGCATGCTGGATCTCTGTGCACAGCAGAAAGTGCTAGATTTTGTCCCTGCAAGGCCTGCATTGTGAGGCCTTTTATCTGTGGAATCCACTATGGTATTTTATCATTAGTCATATTGTTGTGGAATATTTTCTCTTGGAAAACATGGAAAAGACATCACTGACTCAAATGGAGTGTATATATTTAAACCCATCAGAGAATATGCAATCATCTGTATTTACTGGATAGCCAAAACCTGCAGGATATTTTACAGTGCGCTTAGGATGTAGCATAATGTAGGTCGCCTCAAATCCCAAACAGATTAAGTGGATAATCACCGTTAGGTGTTTTTATGTTCCCCAGTGAACTGATAAACAGTAGATAACCCATCCAATGCAAAAGACATTTGGGGTAGCACACTTTGTGCTACTAAGAGATTGGAGGGGGTTTTATCTCTTTGGAATAAGGAGCTGTTTACTAGCTAGTAAAGTAGAGATGGCAGCCAGCCTAGCAAAGAGGCATCTGGATATTCAAGGAAGCGGAACAAGGATTATTTCAATTATAAAGAGTGGTCAGCTCAAGGCAGGAATAAAAGGCAATATGGGAGGAAAAATTAAGACTTTCCAGATCGCTAAGAGACTTTGAAGATGAGTTTGCCTGTAAGAGCTAATGAAGCACTCAAAGAGGGGCACCACAGCCTGTTCATTGACAGAGAAGCACTCTCCAGCTGGTGTTTGCTGTGACAAGCAGTCCCAAACAGGCAAGCCTGGAAATTACTTACAATGTCTGAAACAGTAACTATGCTTTATAAGCATTAAACAGCAAGGTAGTTGAGTAAAAAAGTGGGTGACAGAGAATTCTTTCTGATTGATGTTAGTTGTCTGACTCTGTGGGCTCTCACTTTTTCATAGAAAGAAATTTTGCAATTTTTTTTCCCTTCTACCTTAATTGAAAGTGAATTTAATGTGATTTAAAGTACTTGGATAATAAGAAGTCATTCTTTATCTATGCATGTAGTTTGGAACGTTCTAACAGGTATGTTAGCTTCCAAAATACTTCTTCTAAAGCATGCAAAAGGTAATAGTCTGTGACTCCACTCCAGCTGATGGGGCAGGTGGAAATATGGCACCAAAAAGGAAAGAGAATGATGATCCAGCAAAACAAAATAATTGAGAGGGCACTGTAGCATGCAGTAAGATGCAAAGAAATATGCAAGCCTAAGCTTCAAGATTTGTAAGGAGTGCGTAACATTTCTGCTGTAAGTACTTGTACATACCTTTTTTTTATTTTAGTTGCACATGTATATAATTTATTATAGGTAAATACCAAAGTTATATGGAGATATTGTCTCCATTTAAAATTTCCCACACTCAAAGCACTTTTCATTTTCAGAAAATTAGTAAACCTTCACAGGCATTCATTTGAAATACAAAATTTATCTATTTCTACATATAACAGGCTTTTCTAGTTGGTCTTCCTAAATTTTCTTTTTTAGGTTTTCATTGCATCTGTTTAATGAGGTCAGATTCTGTGAAACTGACAGTCTGTTACATTGTTTACTATGCGTGATGATATCAGATTTCAGTAGATCCCGATTATTAAAAAAAGAGTATCACTGCTTGCAGTCCATGCATGTCCATGCATTCTAAAAAGGTCATAATATTAGTTTATTCATTGTTGGCATTCACAAATTATAAAGTGATTAACAAACTTCTCAGTGAAAAGGAGTAGTATTTGGACTTTAATGAAGTGATAATGGTAGTTTTTATTGGCAGAAATGTACCTTCCTAAAGATTTAGATATGATGTATAAAGACAAATTAGAGTAATAGTAAATGAGTTTGAGACTAGTACAGGACTTCAGGGCAGGCTTTAGTATCCAGATCAATTAACTTAAAACTTTCAATAATAATCTGAATGAGTAAATGACATTAATTAGAAATCTATGCTAAAAGCACTTCTACCATTATATACTTGCATAACTCTCAATCATGTGATGTATTGCTGTATGAGACTTTGATTAAAAGAATTGCATTCTATGTAATTAATGTAGGATATCTTGAATTGCATTAAAAACTGGCTCAATGCCAATCTCAAAATATGTGTCTGTAAATAAGGTAATACCAAAAAATTGAGCTTTGGTTAGAAGGATGCCTCAGAGACAGGTACTTCTGTCCTATTTTATCAATGTCATATAGTAGGATAAAAATGACAGAGTAATTACAGATCATGTGAATAATAAAAAGAAAAAAAAAGAGAGGTGGCTAGTCATCAGAGGATGTTTCTTATTGAGATAAATGTAAATTGGGTATTATGGGTGTACATTTGGGATCTACCAAATCAGCTTATATACATTAAATGAGAAAGTACCCCAAGAACTACTGACCTAAGAAATGCTTAAGAGGTCATTATGGAAAATTTCAAAATGAGATCTGTCTAATGTCATGGACAAAGGGTTGATGAATACAGTACATGGAAGTATTGAACAAAGGAAATAATGAGTAGAAGTTGGGAATCAGTTTGCTTTCAGCACACAGCACTGACCTCTGTTACCTCTTTCTGTGCTGGTAGCTTCCCTTGAAGAAAGATATGCAAATGATGACTGTTCAAAGTAAGCCTGCAAAGTGATGCAGGGGCTGGAAAATAAGGCTTATGCAATAAGATGACAGGAACTTGTCTTACTAAAGAGTGGGAGAGGTGACTTGATCACCATCTGTATAAACTTGCACTTGAAATAATGTAACTGATAATGAAGACAGGAGATTTTTCCTTCATATGGAGAACAGATAACAAGATCCAAAGGCTTACAACTGAACTAAACTTAAGGTCTTATATTTGAAATCTTATCTCTGAAAAAAAGGGTATCATTTCCTAGCAGTAATGATATTTAAATTTATAAAATTATGTAGAAAAAGGTGAATTTACAACATTGTAAAATGCAGCTAGACTGTGTGTATGTATGAATTGTTGGCTTTCTGTTCTGTTTCTGGGACAATTTTTATAGTCTGTAAGTGGAGTCAATTTGATACTGATCCTTTTAATCCTGAAATTACTAAGTGTGTGCACTTTCTTGTTTCCTCTCTTCCTGCAGCGCCATAAGAAGGATTTTATCTGTACTACACTTAGCATTCTCAGACCTCTTGAGTTTAATTGTGTTGGCCAGATGCTTTCAAGCAGAGCAGAGCTAGCATCGTACCTTTGGCGGTGATTGATGGTCAGGGGCCAGAGTACTAACTAACTAGTTCCCCTCCAGCCTTTGACCAAAGCATCAACAGAAGTCACTAGTGCTGTGCCTAGTATTGCTTCACCTTGGAGCTTCCCTCTTGGTTTTTATCTTTCATCTAAATGAATTGCTCCTAAATTATGTATCTGTGATACCTGCCAGAAAGGTTTTGATGTTGTTCTTTCCTCTGAAGCCTCAGCTTAGGGAATGGAAGGCAAGTGCTTTGTAGTTGAAAAGATATCCAGAGTTGTCAAAGTCTCATTAAACAACTGCAAGTGATATTGTCAGAGATGCTTTAAAAATTATCTTACTTCAGCTGAGATGCAATGTCTGAAAATGATTGTCTTAAATCCAGCGTGATGCAGAATTACACAGATGCATGGGTCTCATAATTAATAATAGTGCTTCTGAGGCTTGTGTACAGAAGTTAATTGTGAACTTTTACACTTCTCCTGTAAGGAAGTATTTTGCTATGCCCAAATAGTGCTAGTAATACAAAAGTAAATATTGATAAAAGTAGTAAAATCATGAGACTTTTACAGCTTGGAAATTCTTACCAATAATCACTTTCCCCTAAACACCATTCCCTCTTCTTCCCCCTATCCTGTTTAACAGCAAGTAGAGTTTTGTCCTGTAAGCGTGTTGTCTCTTTATATATAACCAGATCTACAGATAAGAAAGAGCACATGTTTCCAGTGGGTGGCTTGTTAATTTTGTTTTACTGAGTATGCAATGTTATATATAAATATAAATTACATATAATACCATGTTTCTTGCAGTAAAAAGTTGTCTGGGAATCAGTGGTGGAGCACAGCTGTAGGACTGGAGCAGAAACTGAAGTCAAGGGGATTCAGTGTTGCATCATTTTGTCTGTGGATGGAATCTTGCAGACTCAGACAAATGCTACCCATTCGTAAAGGTCTCCTTAGACTATGTAAAGTGATTAAGGCAAAGGCAGTTCATAAAGTTTTGGTTCTAAGATGAATCTTAAAAATGTAATTTCCTTTGATGTGAAAAAAACCTAAAAAAAAATAATTGAAATATCTTTTTTATTAAAAGAGTGTGAGTTCCTCTTTTAATTTATATTATTGAGTGGGGAGTATCTTTCTAAACATGAAGTACTTTTTATTTGTGGCTTGTTTAAGATTGTTTTGTGTAATGTGATTAAAAAGATGGTTGTCTCAGTGATGGTTGATGGGATTTATGTGAATACGACTGTCCTCATACTTTCTTTGCCAGAGTCATGGATTGAATTATTTTTTTTTTAATACACTAAATTATATCGCTCATTTCTCTCTGAAGCACTTTGGTATCAAGTTTGCCTTGAATAAAAAGTGTTCTTTTCTAACTAAAGTATGGGAAGTTTTTTTCCTGGGTGAAATTTCGGCGAAGACACCGAGGCGAAGGGCTCCGGAGTGGAGGATCGCGCCGGGGGACCCTTTCCTAAAAGCGGCAGAACCGCGAAGTCAAAAGCGCAGGGAGGGAGAGGGCACCCCACCACCCCACACACCTCAGAGCCAGCTCCTAACGAGCGGGCAGCTCTGACTCAGCGGGGGGGGAGCCAGGGGTGACGGCGGCCTGGCCCTCCGGGCGTACCAGAGCAGCCCCCAGGGAGCGCGAGCGACCTGCAGCACGGCGGACGGGGCGGGCAAACAGGGCGTGACGCGTCAGAAGGGCGCGGCGCGGCAGTTTGCGCAGGCGGTTCGCGCAGGGAAGGCGAGGGCCCTCCCCCAACTCCCGAGGTAAGCTCAGGAAACTCAGCGGCTGAGAGGAAGCCCAGCCATGGCACCCCCCCTTCAGAAGGCTATGCCTAATCTGCAGGTCAGAAAGGAAGCCTCAGCGCAGACTGAGGGCCTTGGAAAGCACGCGGTTGTCCAGGTCTCTGGCTGCAGGGAGTGCCACCAGCTGGCGCTGGAACCGGACACCAGCAAAGGCAACACCTGCATAAGATGTGATCAAGTGGACTACCTAGTCTGCCTGGTGGCAGAGCTCAGAGAAGAGGTAGACAGGCTACGGAGCATCAGGGAAACGGAGCAGGAAATAGACTGGTGGAGCCGCACCCTGACCTCCCAGAAATCGATGCAGGAGCAGCCACCAAAAAGGGCCCGGGATCAAAGGGAACTAGTATCCCCAACCCATCAGGATGAAGGAAGGGCCTCAACGGAGAGCAGCGAGTGGAAACTGGTCTGCAGTCGGGGCAGGAGGAGAACCTTTTCCTTGCCCACCGCTTCTCCCCAGGTGCCTCTGCGTAACAGGTATGAGGCTCTAGAAGTGGAAGAGAAGGTGGTGGACAGGGTAGGTGTTGACTTATCCACATCGGAGGAGGCACAAAAATCAGAAAGACCTCCCCATCATATTACTACTACACCCATGAGGAAGAAAAGGCGGGTAGTAGTAGTGGGAGATTCCCATCTGAGGGGAACAGAGGGTCCGATATGCCGGGCAGACCCTGCTGTTAGGGAGGTGTGCTGCCTCCCAGGAGCCCGGGTCAGAGACATCACTAGGAAACTTCCTAGCCTGGTCCAACCCTTGGACTACTATCCCTTGCTGCTCTTCCACGTGGGTGCTGATGAAGTTGCAGTAAGTAGCCCGAGGGCGATCAAAAAAGAATTCAAAGCCTTGGGGTGGTTAGTGAAGGAATCTGGAGCGCAGGTTATTTTTTCCTCGCTCCTTCCAGTGGTGGGCAGAGACACTGGGCAATACAGGCAGACTCAATCTATTAACACATGGCTTTGCGACTGGTGTCGCTGCCACAGCTTTGGGTTCTTTGACCATGGGATGGTCTACATGGCACCGGGCTTGCTGGCATCAAATGGGAGCCAGCTTTCTCAAAGGGGGAAGAGGGTCTTTGTCCAGGAGCTTGCAGGGCTCATTGACAGGGCTTTAAACTAGATGTGAAGGGGGAAGGGGAACCTATCGGGCTTGCCAGCGACAGGCTAGGGGATGAAATGCAAGGGTTAGAGGGACTGGGGTCTAGTACAAGCTCTCAACCTGTTGCCCAGCAGTGTGCCACGGGCACTGCAGCGAAGTTGAAGTCCGGCGAAGGTGAGCCGGAGGCTCCTGAGGTAGTAGGAGCCAACAAGGAAAAGCCCGTGAAACACCTCAAAGGAAACGAGGGGTGTTCTGCTATGAAGGTGATGAGGCCGACAGCCCAGATGAGATGCCTCTATACAAACGCACACAGCATGGGAAACAAACAAGAGGAGTTGGAAGCTATCGTGCTGCTAGAAAGCTATGACCTGATTGCCATTACGGAAACTTGGTGGGATGAATCCCACGACTGGAATGTAGCTGTTGATGGCTACAGGCTGTTCAGAAGGGACAGGTGAGGAAGGAGGGGCGGAGACGTTGCCATTTACATCAAGAAATCATTACAGTGTGAAGAGCTGTCCCTGAAGAATAGCCACGAGCAGGTGGAAAGCTTATGGGTAAGAATCAGAGAGAGAGGCAACAAAGGGAACCTGGTGGTTGGTGTCTACTACAGGCCGCCAGATCAAGAGGAGCCGACTGACGAAGTGTTCTTCCTCCAACTCTGGGAGGCTTCGCGCTCGCAGGCTCTCATCCTGCTGGGGGACTTCAACCACCCCGACACCTGCTGGAAAACCAACACGGCAAGCTGTAGGCAATCCAGCAGGTTTATCGAATGCATTGAGGACAACTTCTTAAGCCAGGGAATAGACACCCCTACCCGAGGGAATGTGATACTGGACCTGGTGGTCACCAATGCAAGCGAGCTCGTCGGAGATGTCAAGATTGGAGGCAGCCTGGGCTGCAGTGATCATGCGCTGGTAGAGCTCACGCTCCTGAGGGAAGTGGGAAGAACAAAGAGTATAGTCAGGACCCTGAATTTTAGAAAAGTAAAATTCCAGCTCCTCAAGGAGATAGTCAGAAGGACTCCCTGGGAAACGGTCCTCAGGGACAGGGGAACAGAACAGAGCTGGCAGATCTTTAAGGATGTGATCCACAGAGCGCAAGAGCTCTCGATCCCTAGGTGTAAGAAATCAGGCAAAGAAGGGAAGAGACCGGCGTGGCTGAGACAAGAGATGCTGGTCAAACTAAGGAGGAAGAGGGAACTGCACAGGCAGTGGAAGCACGGACAGGCATCCTGGGAAGAGTATAGGGACACAGTCCGGTTGTGTAGGAATGGGGTCAGGAAGGCCAAGGCACAGCTGGAGCTAAACTTGGCTAGGGATGTGAAAAATAACAGGAAGGGTTTCTGCAGGTATATCAGCCGGAAAAGGATGCTTAAAGAAAGCGTACCCCCGCTGATGAGCGATACCGGCAAGCTGGTAACAGCAGATGAGGAGAAGGCTGAGGTACTCAACAACTTTTTTGCCTCAGTCTTCACTGGCAACCTCTCTCCTCACCCCTCCTGAGTCGATGGATGGCACGAGGGGGACCGGGACAGCATAACCCCACCTGCTGTAGGAGAAGATCAGGTTCGTGACCACCTGAGGAACCTGAACGCACATAAGTCCATGGGACCTGATGAGATGCATCCCAGAGTCCTGAGGGAATTGGCCATGTAGTCGCCAAGCCACTCTCCATGATATTTGAAAAGTCATGGCAGTCAGGTGAAGTCCCCGCTGACTGGAAGAAGGGAAACATTGTGCCCATTTTCAAAAAGGGTAGAAAGGAAGACCCCGGGAACTACCGACCTGTCAGCCTCACCTCTGTGCCTGGGAAGATCATGGAACAGATCCTCCTAGAAGCTATGCTAAGGCACATGGAGGCCAGGGAGGTGATTCAAGATAGCCAGCATGGCTTCACCAAGGGCAAGTCCTGCCTGACGAACCTAGTGACTTTCTATGATGGTATGACAACAACAGTGGACAAAGGAAAACCCATGGATGTCATCTATCTGCACTTCTGCAAGGCCTTTGACACAGTCCCCCACAACATCCTTCTCTCTAAATTGGAGAGCTATGGATTTGATGGGTGGACTGTTTGGTGGATAAGGAATCGGTTGGATGGTCGCATGCAGAGGGTAGTGGTCAATGGCTCGATATCTGGATGGAGACCGGTGACGAGTGGTGTCCCTCAGGGGTCCGTACTGGGACCGGTGCTGTTTAACATTTTCATCAATGACTTGGACAGCGAGATCGAGTGCACCCTCAGCAAGTTTGCGGATGACACCAAGCTGAGTGGTACAGTTGACACACCAGAAGGACAGGATGTCATCCAGAGAGACCTGGACAGGCTGGAGAGGTGGGCCTGTGTGAACCTCATGAGGTTCAACAAGGCCAAGTGCAAGGTCCTGCACCTGGGTCGGGGTAACCCCCAGTATCAATACAGGCTGGGGGAAGAAAGGATTGAGGGCAGCCCTGCCGAGAGGGACTTGGGGGTGCTGGTGGATGAAAAGCTGGACATGAGCCGGCAATGTGCGCTGGCAGCCCAGAAGGCCAACCGTACCCTGGGCTGCATCAGGAGAAGCGTGGCCAGCAGGTCGAGGGAGGTGATTCTTTCCATTTTACTACCACACATGCTTAAGATACTTTCAGCTTACATTACAAATTGCGTTAGTCTTTCACGGCTTTTCACAGAATGAACCCATTATACTTACTAATTAAATTTTTAACTCATAAGATCATTCTTACTATCATTTAATGTATCACTACCTTTTAATACTAAAAATTTTTTCAACCTGTATTCTGTGTTGCCAAGATTGCCACCAGAACTCAATGGCAATAAAAAACACAGCAAAAGATCTTTTAAGAATAGAAATATTAAGTAAACAATATTAATTCAAGTTTATACAACTGAACAAGGGCCCATAAGATCCCACAAGTTTCAGATTCTTCTGATGTTTTAGAATGTGTTATACTTAATCTTGTCAATTTTGACTCTTGTTTGATAAGAAATATACCTTTAAGACAAAATAGACGAGATGCTTGCCTATCTACTAGAGGGTATGCCCTTATACTTTCTGGATTTGGTATAGGGTACACCTTGAAGAAGCTGATCTATAAGCATTACTGCAGCATATTTGGTTAATTAGTAAGTTTTGCTATATGTCTTTAAAGTGATTAAGAAGACCCTAACAGAAAATGACCCACTTCTACCATCTCCTCTCAGTTCTAATTTGTCCTACTCTATTGAATCATATATTCTTTCATCACTGGATTCATACATATAGAGTGTAATTGGAATCTATAAAAAAATACAGACTTGATCCAATAATCATGGAACTAATATAAGGAAGTTTTTGGTTTCAAAGGACACCAGGCATTAGGAGTTAAGTTTTAGTGACAGGACTTTACTTGCATTGGATTGTGCTGAAGGTTTCTAAAAAGACCAAGACAAACAGGAGGGACTTAACTCAGTTATTATCAATAGGCCTTTAACATCCATTAAGACAAGAGTGACAATCAGACTCTTGGCTGATTTCTGGAAGTACTAAGAACAAGAACTAACAACTTTGTCAAAACTAATTAGAAGGTTTCCCTGTGATTTTCATGCTCCTTTTTCCTAAACTATGGAACAGAAGTGGTTCATGAAGTCAGGTAAAAAGAAAAAGTAAAAATAAATAAATAAATATTAAATTCTTAAGGAAGGCATAATTCCCAGATATTGAAGGTTTATTGCAAGGTGTGAATCTTTGCAAATGCCTGTGTTTGGAAACAGACTTTTTTATCTCTTCCAGTCCTTTATCACTAAATTCTGATCTATCTAACTATAGCCTTTATCTTCTTCCTTCTGGTCTGACTTTTAGAATCTTCAGTCACAAAAAGACTTTCATGACCCTGGACAACAACAAGGTGGTCAGTGAGCAGAGAGAAAATTTGGCTTTTTGTAGTCACTTCCAGTTCTTGATCCCTCCTTGACATGAAATAACTGCAATTGTGAAATGAGGATGTGTCCTTGAAAGGAAGGAAATGTAGAATTGCATGGGGTTTGTTAAGGTAAACATTGCATGCCTGATGTGAATAGTATATTAGGAACAGTTGACTGCTAAGTGTCAGAAGTCTGTGCTGAATTTGTGTGCAAAACAGTCTGCAAAGGCTAGCAATTTTGTCAGAAAAATGGAAGATTTCCTTTAAAATTCCAGAAAAGAATAAGCCCTGCCATGAAGGTTATCTCCTTGATAAATGATTTCTTACATTCACAGAGAAACTGTTACAAAAGCCTAAAGACTTATCTTTTTTTTTATCCTGGGCAATCAGCTCCCCTCCTTCTCCCTCCACCCCCTTCCAAGGAATACCTGAAATCTATTGGTGAAAACTCAAGTTTAAACAAACAAACAAAAAAGAAACAAACAAAAAATCAGCCTGGGCCAATCACCAATAAAATTTCAACTTGAAAGGTTAGCATTTTTCAAAGTAGTAAGTAGCTGAAAATGGCTAGAAAACCTCAGCAAAACAAAGAACTGTGAGCTTCTATGGTTCCTATATGCATTTCAAATGGAGTATGTCAAAATGCCTAAAAATATTCCACAAAATGAACTGAAGAGTGGAAAACGGAAGCACTAGTGGCTAAGGACTGCTTCAAGGAGCTCATAGAGGCATGCAAGAAACAGTGCAATTTTTCTATTTAGTTGTTTTTATACTCTTAGCTACAAACCAGCAGCAGGAGACCCAAGATGAAGGGCTTAGTCTGTCTGAACAAAAATAGCTTATCCCTGCTCAGGAACCAAATGTTAGGGGAAGCATATAGCAACTGCAAGAACCACCAGCCAGTTTCATATTAAGTGACATTACATATTGTGTAGCTAGAAGGCCTGAAACTAGCCTGATCTTATTGTAAATTTATCAACTTGACTTCTCCTCATTATTCTTATCCTCACTGATGAAGAGTTCACCATAATCAGGACCAGCATAATGGTCAATACCTCTCAGCAAAAGAAGGAGAGGGGCACATCTCTTTTTATCTATGTCACATGAATCTCATTAAATTCAATGAATCTTTTGAAATTAATTACAAGCCTGCACATGGACTGCAGGCTAAATTACCAATTATCACAATTAACATATTTAAAGGTTCTATTAAGTAAAGTGAAATATATTCTCACTCCTAGGGAAAATTAAATATCTTCTGTTGAAAACAGTAGCTGAGCTCAAGGATATTTGGTCTTCACATTAATAGGAAAAGGAATGCTTTGAAGTCCATATGACAGATTCATAGATTTAATAAATTCTTATTGGAGAGTAGTTTTTTGATGTTTAGCAAGTACTAGTCCTGTTGGTACAATATAACATATCTCTTATTTCTAAGAGCCTCATTCCTTTTCATAAAGTTTTCAATCACTGGTATTCATTTATTTAAATCAGAATGTATTAATGGCAGCGAATTTGATCTTTTCTAAGCATTGCAGCTTCACCTGCATGGAAAAGATGAACATTAATAAACTTCTTAGAGACTCCCAGAGTTATTTGTTCTATTTTGTTCCACTAAGACTACATTTCCAGCTGTCCCTATCTAGCCTACTTGCCTGATTATTAGGTGTTTAGTTTTCCCTAATTGAGGAAAGATTGCTAAACTTTCTTTGATTTTTGTTGTTGTTGTTGTTGTTGTTGTGTTGTTTTGCTTTGTTTTCATGTGGCTTACTGGAACAGGGGTTTTTTTGGTTAATGTTAAAATGTGTAATACTCAGCTCGTTAGGCACTCAATATTTTCTTTGAGTCCTTGATAAAGCTGAAGAACTAGTTTTTCAGGGAAGTCTAACATAATTTTTTTTCCTTCCTTGCTACCTATGTCCTGCTTTACCAGAAGTTCAAGAGTTTATTAAGAAATCGGTAGTTCTTGTTTGCTGAGAAAGTTTTGAGTAAATGAAATTTTAGGAAAAAAAGTGTATACAACAATATAATAGCTGGAATTAATTTCATTAAAAAGTTAAATCAGTGAAATTGTAATATGTTTTTTTTTGTGTATGCTCTTCTGTTGTGATGTTTTAGTTTGAATTAAGATATGTTTTGTATATGAATGTCTCAATGTAATAAATGTACTTATTAGATAATTATGAACAGAATGCATGTCAGCTTGTAGTAACTAAACAATGGACTCTGACACTTGCTTATTCAGAGAAAATTTGCAGTCAAATTGAAACACATGACAATCTGTGAGTCTATATTAAAGACCAAGCTGAAAATTTAGATGACGAACTGAGTTCGTCTGAGAACTGAGCCTGACTACCAGTGCCACATATTATGATGTTGCAAAAGCAAAAAAAAAGGTCTCTGTCTGTAAATGACATTACGTATTTTTCACTACATGTTAATGAAAATACACACTTATGTATCCTGAAGAAATAAATCTCAGGCTTTCCCAATATCCTACTATTTTTATTACTATTTTTATTTTTATTTTAGCAAGCTGCTGCTTTGGTAGAAGACACAAAATTTACTTGATCAACCATAGTGTTATAAACATAACTGTGACAACTACTTTACTACATGATATCCTATTTGAACTCCATCTGTTGTAGATCAAATGGCATGATCTATGTAAATTGTGGTACTACTGCATGAATAATTTCTTGGTTTACTCTGCATTTGCATAATGAGATAGAACTTGAAGCTAGAAGAGCAATGATAGGCGTACTTTGTACATGCAACACTTACAGTTTTATTCCTATAAAATTCCTATAAAATTTGATCAAATCTGCACTGGAATTATGGTATATGGAAAAGCATGCCTTATATAACTTGAATAACTTTTTTCATTTGATGATGAAACAGGTAATATATTTTTGTTTATATATCCTTCCCCCGTTTGCTTTTTTTTTTTACCAGTTGCACTTCAGCTTTTCACCTCTTATTCCCAGACTAATGTCTTTTTGTCCTATTGAATACTACTAATTTCAGATATTGTTTTTTAAATAGCAACTGCTACAGCTTATGTCAATATACTGTATTAGCCAACCCTAGCACTTTGCAATTATTCCTCCCTCTTCTCATTGTACAGTTGCTGTACAATGACTCTGTAGGCCTGATCTTGATTTTATTCACCAAAAGATCTCTGTGTCAGCATCTCACAATTAAATAGATATTCTTTCCTTCACAAAGCCTTATTTGATACCAGATTTTTGTGCATATTACAGAAATGTATGGTTTGGTTACATTTTTGGTATCCTTAACTATTGTTTAAAAAAGAAAAAAGGATATATTAAAAAAAAATCTGATAAAAGATATATTATGCATAGCTTTTAGTTAAATTCTTTGTTTTAAAACTCAGAATAGACTATTTATGTATTCATTTAGCCTGGAGGAGCTATGTGAAATATTCCTAGAAAGCCCTAGATCACCTTAAACAGTGAGATCTGTTCTGTTGTATGGAGGAAGAGTGTTGAAGATAAATTAACAGCTGACCAGTAATATGGAAAACATTGAATTCAAACAGGGCTTCATTGCGTAATATGTCTTCCACTGTAGGTGAAAGCATATAGAATTGTCATGCTATATAGATTATATTTTCATTTGCTTTTATTAAATTTAAGAAACAAGTTGATACTATCTAGTTCCTACCAATTTTTTACAATATGTTTTGGATTTAATTCTGGGATTCCTACTAAATTTTGAGTTACATTGCACATTGTAAATTGCAACAAGAATAATGTTTTGAACAACATGTGCTAAGCAATAAAAAATAAGTTGATATTAAGTTATTTTCCTGAATTAAAGCATAACAGCTGTTGTACAAGATGTATAATTATTCAGAGCAGGTCCATTTTTCATCATTGCTGATTTGTCTTTTATGGCTACTGTGTAGAGGCAAAAAAATGTCTTTCACGGTTGGATTTTGTGTATATTTTGTATATTCAACTCTTTATGTACTTTTCTATTATAAACTAAAATTGACACAAATAATTATAGGATAAATACCATATAAGTACTCAATGAGTTTTTCTGGGAATATCTCAAAGCAGTATATGAGTTTCACAGAAATAGGTGTATTAGACCATCTACACAGAATAATGCAGTACCACTGATTCCTTTCTAACTTGTACTTTAGGAGGAAAAAAGCTGAAAAGCATAGTCAGCAGAAGCAAATAATACAAAGGCAGCTCTCTCATCTATCCAGTGGAAATGTTGCTTTTTTTTCTTCTGAATTAACAAGTTGTGAAGACTCAGACAGACCCAGGGGTGTTGTACAAATAGTGTATCTGCTGTTGTTTATCTACTAGTGCTTGTAAGTATTAATCCTGTGGTCTTATTCCTGGTGATTTCATAACACATGCCACACTTCACTCATATTGAAAATATCAGACATATGAAAGTTCTACTGCATCCAGTTCTGGAGTCCTCAGCACAGGAAAGACCTGTTGGAGCAGGTCCAGAGGAGGGCCACAAAATAATCAGAAAGACGGAACACCTCTCCTATGAGAACAGGCTGAGAAAGTTGGGGGTTTTAAGCCTGGAAAAGAGAAAGCTGTGGTGTGACCTTATTGCAGCCTTTCAGTACTTAAAAGGGGCCTATAAGAATGATGGGGACAGACTGTTTAGTAGAGCCTCTTGCGACGGGACAAAGAGTAATGGTTTAAAAGGAAAAGAGGGTGGGTTTAGACTAAATATAGGGAAGAAATGTTTTACAATGAGGGTAGTGAAACACTGAAACAGGTTTCCCAGAGAGGTGGTAGACACCCCATCCCTGGCAACATTCAAGGTCAGTTTGGATGGGGCTCTGAGCAACCTGATCCAGTTGAAGATGTCCCTTCTTGCAGGGGGATTTGGACTAGATGACCTCCAAAGGTCCCTTCCAAACCCTTCTGTGATTCTAGATCACATACATAGATTTTGGGGAAAATGTCTTTCTATTTTCTCCTCTTAATTTTCATCTGGGTATCTAAGCTTACAATGTAGGATTTGACAGTAGAAAGAAGATCAGTGTTACTAGGAGTGCTCCCTTGCATCAGCAGTGTGAGTAACTCTGTGTGAAACACAACAGCACCATACTCTTCTCTTTCTGGTGTAGTTTATGACTAATAAATTCTTTTTATTTTCTGTGCTGTAAAGAAACCTGTCACTAATGAGGTCCTTTTCTAAGACTTACCAGTGCAATGCATTTGCTCATAAGATGAAAATTTGTTTCCCTTCATTTTTTTTTATTCTTCTGTGCTTACCAGTTGGACAACTTGTCTCAAGTAGCACAGCTTCTTCACTATTACAGATCTAATCTGTGGATAATGAAGTGAAAAATGATCTTGCGGTTAGACAATAAAGAGTAATTATAAAATTTTGCAGTTTGTATTACAGAAGGCTAGAGCAGGAAATAAACTTATGAAAGTAAATAATAATTTTATTTGTTCCTTCCACATGCGTGAGGTACTTTGAATTTGGTAGAAGTATGGTATATGTGACCTTATCGAGAACAATTAACATATTCTTTTGTTTGTAGTGACTGGATATTATTTATGGGACATGAGAGAACTTCTAACTGTAGCAGCCATGGTCAGTATCAGGCCTTCTCTTTAGGAAAAGTTTTGCTTAAGGAACCAAATGAACCAACTTTAAAAAGAAAAAAAAAAGAAGGTGATCAAATAAACCCCTTAAGACGTTCATATAAAAGTCTTGCTGCTAATTACAAATATCCATAACTATTCAGCAGAAACAATTATCACTGAGTTAGGAAAAGATTTTGTATTAATTAATATTCATTATTTTGATAGTGGAAATCTGGTAGACAAACAGAAGTATTAGTACAAGTAGGACTCACCTGTAAGTTGTGACTTACCAGTTGCATCCACAGAATATGTTTATCTTAAAAAGAACCATTTCATAAACCCTAATAGTTTACATAGCTTCCTCTCATTTTCTAAACAGATGTCAGCACAGTATAGCTAGGGAAAGACTTGCTTATGCTTCTTCCAGTGTTTTAAAGTCAGTCTTCTTTCAGCTAAAACTAGAACAGATATTGATTCTCAATTTATATTTTTCAAATTTAAATGGAGAATGAACACATGCCCTGTATAGTAATTGAGCTGGAGAGGCATTTAACATCCAAAATATTGATTAGCATTTGCTTGCTTATGCACCATTGATTGTGAACTGCAGTTAAGTCATCATCTTCTGAAACACTCAGGTTTCATTCTGTATGATGTTAGGACTTGCATACTAATAACTGTGCAATAATGATTTTGTGCTGTGTCTTTATCAAATACATATACCCTTGGCAAAGCAAAAGATTTTCCGTCTTGTCATTCTTGCTGTGCTTAAAAAGGATGAGATTATTTTTTATTTCATTTGGTTCAGGGGTGTTTTGGGGTTTTTTTTAAGAAATAGCTGTATTTAATGTCATTGCACATTAATGTGATTGGACAGACCTGTGACATCAGTTCTAAAGAAAACAAAGAGCATGTGCTGAGGTTGTAAGCTTCATGCTACAACCAGGACTAGAAGGTAACTGTTGCTATCCATGTAAATGATAGTGAGTAAGCTCTGAACCATTTATCAGTATGATCTCAGAAGTTAGGTTAGAAGTGGGTAAGTACAGCCAGTTGAAGAAGATAATGAATTATACTCTGGAGGTCTTATGAAATACTGGGTAAAAAAAAAAGGAAAAAAGTTCTGCCTCAGTACTGATACTTTTACATTGAGAGGACATTTACAGTGAGAGGAAATATTTAGAGATGTACTGCTCTCAGATGCAAGGTTGATTCAGATATTTTTCTAGTGTTCCCTTTGGTTACAGTTCCAGTAAGTGGTGTTCATTGTATTAACCTGAATGTGGTATTTTTTGCTGGCAGATAATTGTGATGACCAGTTGGTGTCTGCTTTGCCTCAGTCATCATTCAGCAGTTCATCAGAGCTGTCTAGCAGCCACAGCCCTGGATTTGCAAGGCTTAATCGAAGAGAGGGTGAGAGCATTTTATGTGTTGATTGATGTTATTTTTTTTTTTACAATTTCTTTTAAAGCATTTTTGTACCTGTGCACAATGCTGTAATGATACATAGCATATTCTGTGTGAGTGGGGCTGGAGAGAGTTACTTTTGTTGTTTTAAGGAGAATGGGAAGGTAAGACAGTCTCAAATAATTTACTATGCCATATACACTAAGTTTTTTGTGGTAAAATTATACGTTCAGACACTTGTGAATGTTTTACTACTTTGAGTGTAAGAGATTCATTGTCACTGAACCCAAAATCTTCATGTGATTTTGCAGCATAAAATGTAGACAGCTTTGGACATAAATTTGTGCCTCTTCCTAAAACAAAATTTAAAATATTTTTTTTTATTAACCAGACAATAATAACTAAATAATCTCTCTAACCTTAGAGAACAAATAGAAGTACAAACACATGACTGTCATTGTACATCAGTTCTCTAAGTGAATAAAAGTAAATGCAGATTCCATTTGAAAGGCCAGGACCAGATGTTCAGGAAATATTTCTGAGAAACAGTCTTCTCTTTTTTTCTGACAATTTAAAATATTTATTATTGTAATTTTATTTCTTCACTGAGCCTAATATTTTATTATGCTTATTCACTGCCACTGGCAAAATATGCAACTGACATATCATAGAATCATAGAATTGTTTAGGTTGGAAAAGACCTTTAAGATCATCAAGTCCAACCGTTAGCCTAACACTACCAGCCCACCACTAAACCATGTCCCTAAGCACCTCATCTTTTAAATACCTCCAGGGATGGGGACTCGATCACCTCCCTGGGCAGCCCATTCCAGAGCCTGACAACCCTTTCGGTGAAGAAATTTTTCCTAATGTCTATCCTAAACCTGCCCTGGTGCAACTTCAGACCATTTCCCTTTGTCCTATCATCCATTACCAGGGAGAAGAGGCCGACCGCCACCTTGCTACAGCCTCCTTTCAGGTAGTTGTAGAGGGCGATAAGGTCTCCCCTCAGCCTTCTCTTCTCCAGACTAAACAACTCCAGTTCCCTCAGCCGCTCCTCATAAGACTTGTGCTCTAGACCCCTCACCAGTTTTGTGGCTCTCCTCTGGACATGTTCCAGCAATGCAACATCTTGCTTGTAGTGAGGGGCCCAAAACTGAACACAGTATTCGAGGTGTGGCCTCACCAGCGCCGAGTACAGGGGGACGATCACTTCCCTACTCCTGCTAGCCACACTATTCCTGATACAAGCCAGGATGCCGTTGGCCTTCTTGGCCACCTGGGCACACTGCTGGTTCATATTCAGCCGGCTGTCAACCAGTATCCCCAGGTCTTTTTCCAGCAGGCAGCTTTCCAGCCACTTTTCCCCAAGCCTGTAGCGTTGCATGGGGTCGTTGTGACCCAGGTGCAGGACCTGGCACTTGGCCTTGTTGAATCTCATACAAGTAGCCTTGGCCCATCGATCCAGCCTGTCCAGGTCCCTCTGCAGAGCCCTCCTCCCCTCGAGCAGATCAACACTCCCACCCAGTTTGATGTCATCTGCAAACTTACCGAGGGCACACTCAATCCCCTCATCCAGGTTGTTGATAAAGATATTAAACAAGACCGGCCCTAGAACTGAGCCCTGGGGGACACCGCTTGTGACTGGCCACCAACTGGATTTAACTCCATTCACCATGACTCTCTGGGCTCAGCCATCCAGCCAGTTTTTAAGCCAGAGAAGAGTACACCTGTCTAAGCCATGAGCCACCAGCTTCTCTAGGAGAATGCTGTGGGAGACTGTGTCAAAGGCTTTGCTGAAGGCCAGGTAGACAACAACCACAGCCTTTCCCTTGTCTACCAGACGGGTCACCTGGTCATAGAAGGAGATCAGGTTGGTCAGGCAGGACCTGCCTTTCATGAACCCATGCTGGCTGGGCCCGATCCCCCGAGTGTCCTGCATAGGCCTGGTGAGCACACTCAAGACGAACCGCTCCATAATCTTCCCCAGCACCGAGGTCAGGCTGACAGGTCTGTAGTTCCCCAGATCCTCCTTCCGGCCCTTCTTGAAGATAGGTGTCACATTTGCCAACCTCCAGTCATCTGGGACCTCCCCTGTTATCCAGGACTGCTGATAAATGATGGAGAGTGGCTTGGCAAGCTCCTCTGCCAGCTCCTTCAGCACTCTTGGGTGGCATAGCAGGTCAAAAACTGCTTCCTCATGGATTATGTGAGGTTTATTCCACTCACCATCCCCATCTTCCAGCTCGGGGGGCTGAGTACCCTGGGGGACTGAGTGTCCAAAGTGAAGGAAACTTGCCTGTTAGGTTATTATTTACATTATACATCTACATAAATATTCTAAAAGCTCTGTCTAATTTCTAATTTTCTTTGCTATAGTAATTAAACATACAGTTTTAGTCTTTGTGGTCAATTATGGAACACCTTCTTCTGTTAAATACAATTAAACTTTGGCAGCATTGTTATTTTTGTCTTTTCTGACTTGTAGCTAAAAAGTTTAAATATTTGGGCATATGTCAGAAGATCTGGAAATAACCCATTTTAGCTGAAGTTTAGTGACAATCCAAATTTTCTCGTTTGTTACATTTTTATTTGTTTATTATAGGATATTGTAGGAATGAGAAATTATTAATTTCTTTTAATTACTGTAAACATGTTTTCTGTTTCTAATGAAAACAGTCATCTTACACTTTCTGTTTGAAGGGCATCTTTTTTGAAGCTTTTTGACAGTATCTGTTAGATTATATAAAATCTGTCAAAATAAACAATTTAAACTGTCAAGACATATTACATTAGACTTTGTGCTGTGTTTGTGGCCTATTTTTAATGAGTAATGATGTTCAAAACTCATGTTAAAGAATACATGTAAGTACATTAAAAATTACAAAAATTAAAAATTAACTTCAAAATAGAAAGAAATCTCAGTCATCAACCTCATTAATTAAGTATTGAGGAGCTCAGTCATTCCTGTCAATAACATACTTAAGGGAATTTTTCTTCTTTTTTTCTGCAGCATACCAGCAAGGTTCTTGGTCTTAGCATCACAGTGCTAATGCTAAGAAGGAATAAGTATCTTTAGGATTTTGTTAAAATATGGCAATATGATGTTACTGGTAAACAAAATCCCACTTGTTGACATACCTAAAAGTAAAACCAGCTAAAGTCTAGGTTGAAATTAAATCAGTTTAGATATGCAAGACCATATGTTACTATTTCAAACCATCTTCGTCTGGTGTTTGTAAACCAACCATGATCCACAGTGTCGTCTAAATTCAAGGAAGTTATGAATCTCAACTTCACACCCGTTAGTAAGCTGTCTGACAACATGAGCATGCAGTGACTGGAGCTGCTATACAGGCTTATGGAAGATGAGCTTCTATGGACACTTACTTCTGTTTAATTATTACTCAAGAGGAAGCAAGCAAGAAACTGATTCTAAGGTGCAGTCCTGGCAGACGTCACTGAAATATTGTGTCTGAGGTCACAATCTAATCTTAATAATTAAGCATTAATTCAGACAATGAGAACCATGCTGGTTATTTAGAGCCATTCAAATAGATCCAGTTCCCCTCATATATTTAATTATTATATTTTATAACAATGCATATAATTGATAAGTATGTAAAATAAATCTTAAGAATACTTTGCACTGCCACAAGCATTTCCATTCTTGGATCTCCATGATTTACTGAAACATTTGCTATGTACTGATAGATAAAAACTCTATAGTGAAGAAGGAATATACCAATCTATTTAATTATACAATTACAAATTGTGTACAAATTTGATAAGCATGAACTTCTGTTTTGAATGAAATTATGATATTAAAGAAAATTATATATTATATCATATTATATACATTATATTAAGGCTTGCCTTAATTTGAAGTAACATGTGCTCTTAGAATCTTAACTAACATGAGTTCTCATCAAACAGCATATCGGTCTTCCCAAAAACATACATTTAAAAACTTTTTCCATTTGGCTCTTTTCATGTGCTATGAAGTTGTTTGTACCATAATAGCATGCATTCTTTAGATTTATCATTTCCTTCACATTGCCCTGTAGTGTGTGCACACGTGAGAAATGCTTGTAGCTTTACAGCTGGTATCTTCCGTCTCATGTTGATACAGGTTTTCTAATTAGAAGATTTCTAGCTCTCTGCCTTCTCATGCTGTGTACCTCAGGTTCACAGTACTCAACAATTTACAGATTTGAATGTCTTACTCATTTGTCACATTCAAATACTTTGTTGGTTTAATAACCTATGAGCAGATTGGTTAGGTACCTTTTAGTTCATTCAGAAACAATTCTATGGAATTTTCTAGATGTGGTCAGATGAAAGATTTGTTCAGTCTTCAATAAATTAATCTTAAATAAATTAGTCTTAACTTATATTTTCTTTTTTTTCAGTGAGACTAGAGACTCAGTGCTCACTATGGAACAGGGAATATCTTTTATGTACTGCATCTGTATTTAACTATTTACAGTGAATTTTCAAGGGGAAACCTGGCTATATTTTTAGGTGAATATACATGAAAGTTTTATTTTGGTGGAACAAAGCAAGTTATTATCATACATAGTTATAAATAAATGGGTTTAGTCACACAATAAAAGATTGTTAAACCATATAGACTGGAAAAAAGATCTGTTATTAAGAGATGAGACTTGGATTACTGTGTTGTCAGTGATCTCATGGAAGCAATGAACACATCATTACAGTTTCAAAATAAATTGATAATTGTAAATGTGTTTGCCTTTAATACAGACAATTCTCTCCTTTAAATAAAACTAAATCATTCAGTCAGCCCAAGTTAGTGTTTGGGAGTGATTTTGACCTTCTAACATTCAGTTTAGACAAGCAGATAATAGTCCTAGTCCAATAATATACTTCGTTCTTAAAATGCCAAAATTAGGGAAAATTGAACACAATTTAGACAAGAAAAAGTACAGTATTTTTACACAGTTTACTTAGGAATCAAATTGTCATTCATCAGTACAGAAACAAACCAAATATGCATATAAACCTACACTTTCAGTTGGTAAAGAAAAGGTAGAAATTAGCAGGAAATTTTTCAGGAATGTGAGAAGTTGCACTGATGGGGACAACAGTTATTTAACTGTATGTAGCTTTGTGTATACTAAATGTAGACAATTAATATGAAAAGTTAAAGTGATTGAGGAGAAAACACCATAGTTTAAAAAAAAGTACAGCGTGGAGCCTAAATGAAGACATAATAAAAATGGTGGCAGCAGAGACAGCTAAGTAAAACAGCTAATGGTGATCATGTTTCAGCTTTCTTTAAAGGGATAGGATAATGTGATTGAACTACATGATGAGAAAAGAAGTTTTTTCAGTCCATTAACAACTAAGGAAAGTGGTAACGTCTAGGACTAACTTGTTAAATGGTCTTTTAATTATTATTCAAGCATTGGTTTCCTGAAGCTTTGCAAATATTCAACACGCAAGCACAGCCAGTGAATACTCCTGCTAACTGCTAAAGAAGTCACTCTGACATCAACTCTGCTTGCAATAATGGAAAAGTAGATAGAAGAGTCAAGTAACAAGAAGTAAAAAACCCAAAACCTAATAGCAGTCAAATATTTTTAATGAAAAAATAGATCTTATAAAACCCTGATTTAATTATTTGAGGTTAGTAGACATAAATACAGGGATTTAATATATGTGGAATTTGACTTTTGGCCTAATATTGTATGACTTTCTAATTTTAAATAATAACACAATATCAATACAGTCCATATTAAATGGATTAAGATCTAGCTGATTGATCTCAAAAAGCATTTTTCATCACTGTTTAAAGGTATTTCCACAGAAGTTCAGAGGAAACTCTAAGGCCTACTCTGTTCAATACTTTTGTTGATTATATACAAGTAAACACAAATAATTTATGATGAAATGCATAAATTACATGAAGATTGGTGAAAGAGTAAATAAACATGGCGAAGCAATTATGCAGAGATATGGTAATCAGTTTTCCTATTGAAATAAGCACTTTAACAGGGTGAGTTATAAAGTGTTTAGAAGAAGGAATGGAGATCATACTTACCAAATAGGAACTGTATCCTACAAAACTGTGACTCTGAAATTAATCTGGGAGTTGAGCTGAATTAGCAATTCAACATTAGCATGTTCTCTAGCAAAAAGGAGTAATAAAATTTTTGTATATACAACAGGATAAAAGAGTTCTTACTGTCCATATAGCTATATATTTTATCACTAAACTGTATTGTAAAATTCTGGATCCTGAAAAGCTTGTTGAAAAACTAGGCTGTATGCTGGTTCCACCACTGTGAATAGGTGATATAAAAAAATATTTGGGGAAGGTGGATATTTTTATGTATCTTTCCACATGAGGATAAAAGAAAAAAACAAAACAAAACAAAACAAACAAGAAAAGCAGTAAAGAGCAAGAGTTGTGTGTTTCTCCCACCCTCCCCAACCCCACCCCCGCCCCTTTTTTAAGGACAAATGAAGCATCCCAAAAGAAGGGAAAAAATGGCCAGCATGCAGAGCATGCCTACTAGAACTAGTGATAGGAACCATAAGTACCAATATCCAACCTGGGCCATCAAGTATGTGCCTCTGTCCACTGTTTGCCAGTAATTTTTATGACGTGTAGTCAGCTGAAGTTTGGCACTACAGTTTACCCTATCTGCAAATATAGAAGGTTTCTTGACATATGTCCCAACCATGATCTATGGAAGAGTCCTCTGCCAGACAGGGAGAAAGTTGTGTCATTGCTGAGGTCAGGGTCTTCTGGTTTTGTCTGCACTGGGATCAGTATTTCACACTGGTTGTACACACACAAAGTCCTCTCATTTACCATTCCAAGCCTGCTGGAAAAGATTTATTAACAGGACTGTGAATGGTTATACCCAAGAATACATGCCTTCTTTTGAATTATTGAACTTTTGAAACTGTACATGTAAAAAATTCAGAAGACTGTTGCTCTACAAGAGTACACATACCCATGGAAGAGCTTTGATACTTGGGCAGCTAAATGAGCTGGGCAGGGATTTGGCTGTGATTGCCTTGACCCATATTCACACAAAATTATTTGATTAGAATACAACAGAAGAAAAATGAAATTGTTAAGTAACAAAAAAATCTGTCTTAAAGCTTTCTCTTTCCCTGAAGTAGGAAGAAACCCATGTATTTTAATTATGCTGTCAGCTTACATTGCCAGAATTTCAGAAGCAGCCTGGAAACTTGAATGCGTTAACAGCTACCAGATCTGGGTTTTCTCTGGTGTGAATATGGACCTTCTTTGTCTTTTCCGTTAATCTTTACCCTATTATTTCCCTGAATATCAAATACACCTTATTACACTTTTTTAGTACAAAGAGCATTTAAAGGATAGTTTATTCAATATGGTACTGTAAACTCCATCTCTTTTTTTTTGGTATAAAACACTATTGTTTAATCATATCGTTTAATCGAGAACTCGCACTAACCTAGCCAAAGTAGATAAATGCTTTCTATCTATGAGTAGTTAAAGAAAACATCAAGAAATCAGTTAAAGAAAAAAGAATATTTCTCACACAATAAGAATAAAGTTTTATTTTCAGCAATTTTCTTTTTTTTTAGAAACAGTTTAACCTGCATAATCTAATGCTGAAAATTAAAAAGACAATTTAAAAAATTCATTAGCAGCTAGGTTTGTTAGTGATCAAAAGGTAATTAGAGAGAGATTACTCCCTCCATTTCATTAGTGTGCAAATAAAATTCATTAAAGCTGATATTTTGCTTTAGTACAAGCAATAAGAAAATTAAGCTAGAATGAAAAAGATCCAATCTGATGGTAATTATTGTGCTTTCATAACATAACAGCAAATCTAAGTTGATCCAGTTAACATCATGGCTTAGATTTTTATGACTTAACTGACTTCAATAGGTGTGTCAGGAAAAAGGCAGAAGAGCCAGTCTAAATAATTTATTTTTAAACTAAATAAGCAGTGGCTACAATAACTTATGCATAAAAGATCAAATTATGCGTACTGCTGCATTGTCAGTGAAATTTCTGTACCATTCAGTTTCTGGGGAAGAAATCATAGGTTTCTTTTTTCTTTGACTACTGCAATAATTAGGGCTTTCATTGAGAATATTGCCATCAACCTTGCAGCACAATAATTACGAAATTGTTTTTAATAACATTGTACAGATTCACTTTTTCTATTAAAAATTGTTTTAACACCTATTTTAAACACCTTAAAGAAAATATATGGGCACATATGAAAGTTGTATATGGTATTGTAGGTGCACTACAAGTTTTACATATCAAGTTTACAATAGCTTCAGTGAAGGCAGGATTTGAAGAAGTAGTATTTCTTTAATGTCTAAAGTTAAATTTATAGTGGTTTTGTTCTGCTTTTGGGTTTTTGTGTGGTCTGATATTGCAAAAGGGTGTGTGGGAGAAAGAAAAAGAAAGGAAGGAAGAAAGGAAGGAAGGAAGAAAGGAAGAAAGGAAGAAAGGAAGGAAGAAAGAAAGGAAGGAAGAAAGGAAGTAAATTAAGTAGAGTAGGTAAATAGGATAAAATATTTACAAATATTTTAAATATTTACAGAGCATTGTGCTTTCATAAACATTTATGAGGAGTTAGGAATATTCATACAGTTATTTATAGAAACTGAACTCCAGCTTTGTTGTTAAAATTCATTCAAGCATAATAAAGCATAAAAAAAGGTTTCAGCCAGAGCTGTTTCATGTGTGAGAACATCTGTGGAATAGCAAATTCAAATGATGGTGAAATGTACAGAAGAAGCAAGGAAATGTTAGTAAGGGTATTTTATTGATGAAATTGTTTGAGACTGTTTTTATACCTGATATATAGCTATGGGAATAGAAAAAGGTGAGAACAATTTTTTCAAAAAGTTGTGTAGAACTACAATATTCAAATATGCTTAGAAGAAAATGTGAGCAGGCTGAGAGCAAGATCAAATAAAAATTTACTTCAGAAATCAATTTTTCTACAAGTTACGTATGCTATCAACTTTGTTAAACTAATAAAAAATAGAAATCTTGATCTATGCATACTGATGTTTTGTTTAGATAATATATTTTTGAAATCTTAGATAAGTCTGAATTTTATCCAAAACTTGAATAAATGTGATGTCTTTTAGAGAATCATAGTAGAATTTTACTCCCAAGCCTGCTTGCAGTAATAAATAATTTAAGATCATGCCTCCTTTAATATTTTGAGGGATGGAAAAATAGACCACAAGTGCTGATGCATCTGATTTTTCTCAAATTTTCCCTTCTGTATTCAAGGCAGGAAGGGGGTTGGAATTCTTTTTGCTGACTTTTTGAGACAAAAACACTCAGAAACATTCACCAATTGCTAGATGGGCTAAGGTCAGAGATTTTGGACAGCTTCCTAAATTAAAAAAGGGTAGGAAATTTTCCATATGATGCAATCTTGATTCATTTCAGTTGTAGTACAAACCAAATTTGAATGTCTTAAATTCAATTTTTTTTAAGAATTTTTGAGTTTTTAAATTCTGAAGGAAAGTAATATAAAAATATAAAACATTCTTCCTACCACACCCTTACAAAAAGTTCAGAGACCTTAACCTGGCAAGGATCTCTCTCTTGCCATCTCCTTTAAAATCTTTTTCTTTACCCCATTAGCGCTCAATTTCCTGGTGTACAGGATGTGTTTTTCAATATTATGTTCCTACTCATACTGCCATTGCACTTCGACAGTATTGCCATACCAACTCGGCTGGAAGGAGAGCTCAGAATTTCTGAGCTAAATTATTCTCAAAACCTTATGAAATGGTGGTATTGTCATTAATATCTTAGTCACTATTTCCCTCAGTCTCAGATAGGCAGGTAATTCAACAAAATACTGTCATAACCTTTATAATGTTATGTGATACTTATTATATTATATTCTAATCTATATCTTTAGACATCTCAAAGATGCAGAAGATCCTATACTAATGCCACTTCAGAAAATAGTACATAAAGCTGAAAGTAAGTTAAATACTCATGAAAAATATGTTGCTGGGAATAGACTCATGTTAAATTGACTAGTATCTGAAGTAGAACTAACTGGTGGAAAGTAACTTTAACTTGACTCTGTCATCTTTTTGCTATACAATCAAATTAAAATAAAGTATCCATTAATGGGATTTAATTTTTAAAATTTTAAATCAAAACCTATATTAAAGATAGATGTAAATTAAATAGTAGCTTAAATACACAGATATATTAGATGTGTATAAGTATTATAAAGCATTATGTATGCAAAATGCATATTTATATTTTCATTCACTTTTTAAACTTTCTGTCACAATCTGGTCCTGCTCAGGAGACAAATAACTGAGGAGAGTTTTTGAAGTGAGATTGACAGTGAAATCCTGTTACTTAGCAGTTTTGAATAAATGTCATTGGTCTGCAAGTAGAAGAACAGCAGTTTCTGTCTAACAGACATATATCCTATGGTTTTTCTTCCAAAACAGAAATAATTTATTTTCTAGATGAATAATTTTCAGTTGTAAGCTGTTGTATGTAAAGAGCTATTCAGAGAAATTAGCGCTGGATCATGAAAAATAAAATAAAATAAAAACATTACATATTTGCTACTATATTTCCTTCAGATTTCCAGTGAGCAATGAAATCTATCCATGGTTCTGCAATCGATTTTGCTGTTGTCCGGGAGCTTGACTGATAACCAGACAATTAGTAATGAATTATGTGAATGTAATGAATGGAAAGAGGGTATAACAAAGGTTTCAGCTGTACAGAGCAGCATATAACAACGTATTAATGTCCTTGTCCATGTTGGAATGAATTCCATTCATTGCTCCTGGTATAAATATCACACAAAACTGCTACGGTCCAGCTTCAACCAATTAAGCTTGTAAGATAACTGTGTGAAACCTGACTACGATTTTCTTCACCCCCAGTGGGGGTTTTTCCCATAACTTCTCCCAATTTCTGAATTCACCAGAAAAATGCCAAGTAGCTCCATCAGAAGGATTATTGATGTACAATCATAAGTCACAATGTACTGAGGTAATGTAATGAGATTTTTTTAAAGCCAGTTAAATTGGCATGATGATAGATAGAGAAGTAAAGTTGAGTAGAATTGATTTGGATGGAATCAGTATATTTTTTATGAAGATTTTTTTACTCCTTTATAGAAGTAACCTTTCTAGAGACTTGTCTACCTGCTACTTAATTTTTCTCTGCCAACAAAAATAAGAATTCTTTCATAAGTTTAGTAATACAAAGTTCAGTATTATGCATTTTTATATATTAATCTGATTTAGGAATCAATAGATTGTAATATTCATGTCAATTGCAGGATCAAAGGTATTTCCATTAGTTATTTTCTACAGTTAAATAATTTATGACCATATGGGTATTCCACAGAGTCTTCATCTGTGTGTTTTCTTTATTTTTTCTCATCTTTCTCATCTTTTAAACATATGATAAAAAAGAATCTAAAATGTCCATAAATACCACGGCACATCAGCTGCTTTATATGATTTTGTAGTTTTTATAGTCCTTCAATTTTAAATATTAGGGACCTAAACTACAGTGTCATGAAGATTCTAGAATTTAAATAATTTATTTAATATGCTTTCTGTTGTTGTGGCCTCTTCCTAGTGTCATATTGGTACCTGGTACCAGTTAGCATCAAATATAAACTTGGCCTTTGCTTCCTATCTTGTAAATTATAACTTATGAACCATGTTAAAGGAAAGTAAAAGGTCATCAGTAAATATAAGGTCATCGGTAAATTAAGCTGCTCAGTCTTCAGTAGCTCAGGGTAAAAAAAAATCTAAATCTCTTCCTTTACATAGTATTTGAATTTATCTGGGTTACCAGCACTACTTTTTTTTTTTTTTCCCCCCACTCTAAGAATAAATTACATAACAGTTTTTGGGGTGGGTTTTTTGTGGGTTTTTGTTTGTTTGTTTGTTTTCTTTTGTGTGTGTATGTGTGTGTGTGTGTGTGTTAGAAAGACCTTCCTTTCCTACCAATAAAAAAAAAAATTCTTCATTTTATACAGTCTGCTTGCTAACCTGTTTTTCATTCTGCTTTTGACAACTGAAATACAGATGTGCATTAAGCTCATTATGACTGTGATAGAAAGCAAATAAAGGATGCAGTATTTATATTTATGCACAAGTCTCAGTTCAGCCTTTTTTGCAAGGGGTAGTTTGCATTTTTTCTTTAGTGTCTAACATATAAACATTGCAGGAATGGAGTGATAGCCACAGTGAAAGTCAACTGCAAATACTCTAAGGTCAGAAATTGAGTGTTTATAGTATATTTATCATACCTTCTGGCTGATGTTGTCTCTAATCCTTCAGCAGAAAATGAACTTGAATAGAAGTGGTGCTGATAGCAGAGATACCACCTGTGCATCACAGTGTGCTAAGGTTGCTGTCTGCCTGAAGCATGAGTGGATTGCAGGATTTCTCACTCAGATTATCCCCTGTACCATTTGTATGACAATATAAAGAGATCATTGTTAAATATAAAGGAACAGGAAAAAAAAAAATTGCATTCATAGTAATTCTACAGTGTTTTGAACAAGTTTCACAAAAACATTGCCAAAAAGGGTAATTTGAAATAAATTGGCTTGGGACAGAAGCACAGAGAAATACAACCCTAAATAATCCTGTTTGAGAAAGTAATTGTAAATGAAAATCCAGAATAAAAATCCAGAATTATAAAATTGTTACCTACACTAACAAATCCATCTCAGGAGAGCTTATCCATTGCATTCAAACCTAACTAGTAATTTTCAGAATAACATAATGAACATGAAAACTCAATAGAAATCCTCAAGACTTTATAAGGTTTGAAATCCAAAGCAGAATTTTAAGTCCATTACCAAGAATTTTGTGAAAAATAATTAAAAAAAAAAAGGTCATGAGAAACTACTACTAACTAAATCTCCAGGAAAGATGAGAAGGACTTGGATAAGACCATTTGCACCCTTGTCAGACAAGTGTTTTTACTGCAAGGTTTAATCTTTGAAAAAGGACTCTGAAGACTGAAAAAGGACTCTGAAGATTGAAAAAGTAGATTTTACTCAACAGTGGCCAAGAATGCTGGGTATTATAATAAAAGAAGTATCTTTACCCACTTTCTCAACATTTATGTTTTGTTGACATGTTGAAATGGTCTCTTATTTTTAAACTTCTCAAATGTAACAAAATAGATGCTGTTACGAACAACCTGGAAGTGTGAGCAGTATGGTAGAAGTATAGCTAATACAATTTTGAAATGCAGATGGAATTTTAAGTAGATAATTAGTATCATTGATCAGGAATTGATTTAAAAATATCCAAAACTGAGATCTCCAGTGTTTCCAGCTGCAAGAAGAGAGGCACAAGGGTAGGAATTTTAACACAGAAACTATCCAGAACCCTTTGATGAGAATATGGCTTTAAGCATAATTTCTGATTTGCTTAATTCCAAAATTACTGTGAAATTCCATTGAAAATTCTGAATTTTTTAAAGGGTATATTAAAGAATAATTGTAATAACTTAATAACATATATAAAGAAGTGTATAAAATAGACTTCATCCAAATCTTTTCAGTGTTACAGTTTATTTGTTTTGTGAGTGATGAGTAAAGGTTATGCTCATTATTTTTAGAAATAAAGAAGCCAAAGTCTGCCTTTGATGTTAAAACCTTGAGCCATAGAAAGATGGATGTCTTTCTAATGGGAAATCAAAACAGTCTATTGATTCTATAGCATAAATTGTCAAAAACAGACTGGCAGGAGCTCACTGATAAATCAGTTTTCAGACAGCTCTTGATATTTCAACTTTTAATGGAACTAAGCTGCCTCATGTCAAAGTGTACCTGATTTCTAAACATACAATGAAGGGATGAAGCGAGATCCCCACTTTTTCTGTTGTTGAGAGGGATAAATAGGTTTTCATCTGGCAAGCTCTTATGATCCAATTCTGTTTGGACGAGGGGAAGGCCCCCTTGCTTTCTAGCCGACCTCAGCTGAGGCTGAGAGGCTAGGGGCGGCTAGACCAATCTCTTGTTTCAGGTTCGATCCCTTCAAGCGAGATTAAGACACAAACGAGGTCAGATGTCGTAAGTCCACCCATTTATTAATTGTCTGGGGGAAAGAGAGAAAGCAGTGAGCCGACAGTCACCACCACGGATCCGCAGCATCCCAGGGGTCCGTGCTTCTGGGGTTTTTGGTGATTGCACACAGAATCTTTGGTGGTCTCTTCACGAGATCAGTGATCTTCCTCCAGCGTCTTTGATGGTCTTCCACGAGGTCCACCCCGCAGTCTGAGACTGCAGCCTCTTTTATAGAGCACAGTCCACCACATGCACACACATTTTGCGTGCTTTACTTTTGGTGGGCTCCGTTCGCGCGCTTTCTTGTTGCTGGGCAGAGGCATGGTTCTGCTTGCATGCTTTAAGTGGCAGCAAACTGCAAGCCTCGGTGGGCAGGGTGTCCACTGCCTCAGCCAGCCTGCAAGCCACCTTGCCTGTGGCAACGCTGATCTTACACATTGCCAAACAAAGGAGCAAGCTTTGAGACCGTTAGCTGGCTATTCAGTCTCCCACACAAGCACAACCCTCTGAGGTTATTGTATGTCTGTACTTGCACTTCACAATGCTAAAAAAAGTATTGCATTCTGAAGTGACCACTAATTGGCAAAAGAGACACTTTTTCCTCTTTAGAAACTGACTTCTCCTGAATGAAACTGATACTGGAAAACATTTCCCATTTTCTTAAAAATTGATGGTTTCAGTTTTTCAAAGTACAGCTATTTCAGGTAAAATATTTTGAATTACTGAAATAAAAGCATTCGGACTTCAGTTTACAAAGTTTAACACATCCATAGCCATACACATTTCCTTTTTGCTGAGATGAAAATATGCAATAGAAAGATGAGTAAAAGGACTTTGAGCATTAACTATGTGTGCCTCCTACATAATCTAAAATACAATAAACCAGAATAGATTTTGGTTCTGTTATTGATTTTTAATGATGAATAGAGCTACTTGTATTTTAAAGTAATAATTCAATAGCTTTGTTTTCTGTGATATTCTGCCTTCTGCACTTACCCTCTAGCACTGTGGCCATGTTTAGGTATAAGCTCTTTTTCATAAATTGAAAATTCTTTGTTTGACTAGCCCAGACTACTTTTCTAAGTTACCTTTTTTAACCCCTCTAATAGTCATAGCAGTAATAGCAAAATATATTTTGTAGGGAATTCACAGTCTCTAATAAGTAGTTTATGTATATACTCATAGGACTAACTACTGATTCACTGCAGAAGGCCAGCTGTCTACATTTTGACCTTGACATTGGTAAGATTAGAAGAGTAGTCGTGAAAGAACAGCTCAGGCAAAAATGAAATGGCCCATTAAAATCATAGATTTCGGAACTCATAACATTGTTGACTGTGTTTCCTCAAGGGATTATCTTGCCTTTTGGAGAACTAAGAAGGCTTGATTATTTTTCTAGCCTGTAGAAATATGGAAAAGCTTTCATCATTAGATTTTTTTATGAGATGGAAGTGCCAGAGATATAAGTATTAAAAAAAAAGTAATTTCAGTCTATTATTTCCTGATAAAAAAGCAAAGCAAACCATACCAAACAAAAAACCTCACCTCACCTTCTATTTGGAATGGCAACAAAGAATCTCTTATTTTTGCTGCTATATGACTGTTGGTCACATAAAATTAATTATGTGATCATACCTGGTGCCTTCAAGTTTTCTAGTGTGTGTACATGGGAACACATAATTAGACTGTTATGAGTAAGGATGCTTAAGGGACCATATGCATGCATAGGATTCTTCATGCTCAAATCAGAGTACAAAACCCAACGTGGCTCTATTGTAATTTTTTAAGAGCATGCAAGGTGTTTTTCCTCTCACAAATCCAGAAAAGTTTTGTGTATCCATCTTTCCCAGGACTCCTAGAACCTTAGTTCCAGATTCATCTACCTGACTGATACATGTGTAAACTTTAGTCTCAAAAACTATTTTCAGCTGGAGTGAGACTTTGTGAGCCACTGTTAAGCAGTTTTCCCCTCAGGTATTCATAATTATCTGGGACTGGGAATTGAAAAGAAACCAGGAAGAATTTGGCAAAGTTAGGACTGAACTGGGATTTCTGGCATATCAAATTATAACACCAGGAATGTCAGTATGAATACTGCTGGACTGTTTGACCTAGTGCCAGGATCTGAAGCAGCTGGAGCCTCCTCCTGGGAGGGTATACATAATGGCAGAAAAGAAGGATATTCTAAATGCCAAGATTTTGCTTTACAGACGACAAGATTCCCAGTGCAGTTTCTGGCTATGTTCCATCTCCAGTAGCTCTCAAATCCTTTCATGTGCCTTTTTCACTCCTTTCACTAACCTTTACACAATTTCTAAGATCAGAAGTGACAAAGGCACAGTTATTTTTGCAGCTTCCTACTTGCTGAGGCAGTTTTGGCTTACATGGTTACAAATGTCCTTCTGGCCTTTAATCCAGGTTCCAGATGGCCTGGACTCAATTTCACAGTTGAACTACCAGATATTCAAACCAGACCTGAAGTCTCTTCACTTGGTTGACTGTCACATGTAAGAAGTCAACCTGCAGGTACAGAATATCCTACCATGAAAATAGTTATCAGAAAAAAGTCCTCACCCTAAAATCCTTAAAGAAATTGAATGTTACCAGCAACTGATTCAGGCTTTGGTACTGATGAGCCTTGGACTTCTTATTGAATCAAAAGCAGATGGAATCTTAGTGTCTTCATCCGTGTCATAAAAGGTACCAACTGGCAATACCTTTTGTCCTCCGTTTATGCAACATGCTTGACCTTTTGTGCCTTACAGCATCAATATTTATGAAAAAAAATCACCCAACAATCAGAGAATATGCTTTTTCTAAGATTATAATTTATTCTCTCTGAGAGTCATTCATTACCATCCTCTATTTTCAGCTCACTTAAAGACTTCTTTCACATATTCTTCACACATTAAGTATTTATGTATTATTTATGACAAATCTGATGCAGTTGTATTAAACCTCTTTAAGTAAAGTCCAGTGTAAGTCACAGTGGAGTTCTTTGTCCCAGCCTATACTGCTCATCTTTGATCAAACTCTTTGTCTTTCCATACTGAATCTTCTGCCTTCACATCACCTAAATAAAGCAGATGAAAATGAGCTGCAAAATAAATTTCCTCATTTCAGTTCTGCTACCTGGTTTTAGCCCATAAAGATCAGCAGCACCAGTACTTCCATGGAGCAGTGAAGGCAGACCTTTCAGAATTACCTAACACTTCTTGATCATTTGTTTGTAAAGTTTTATGCATCAGCCAAATGTAGTTGTTGACAAGGAAAGGGAAAAAATATATTCTTGACACATACTCATCATCTAATAACTAGCAAAATCCTGATCTAAATCTTAGAATTGCTAAAGGCATTTGCCAGATAAAAAAGGAAATAGAAAAAGAGGGAAAACTAAATGAAAAAAAAAAAAAAAACTGAAACAACTAAAAATTTCAGCATCGTTGTAAGTGTGACAGGATTTTAAATACTTGGAAACACAGAATTTTAACAGGAAGTAATGGGTAGCCTTAATAATAAACCATACTACTAAGATTTCCTATAATGCAATTCATCCTGAATTTCTTATTGATCAGTAGATTTGAAATCTAGATCTCTATCTTTTCTATTTCATGTAACTTAGTAAGGGAGGAAGAACGCGTCAGCTCTTGGCAGGCTATGTCTGGGCAATCAACATTCAGGGCTGATATCTGGCTGTAAAAGGCTCATTAGTATCATCAGCTGATGGTAAGTTTGTGATTGATTGGTGGTCCACTCCTACTTGGTAAAACAAAATGTACCTATTATTGCTAAATTACTTAAGGAATAGGAGTTGAAAGTGGAATTTTAGCTACCAGATCTCTAATTTCTGTGGTGGCTTAGACTGTTTGTGGGTTATACTGTCTGTAGCTTAGACTGTCAGGTGCTGGATAAGAAAAAAAAGCAAACATAATCATAGAATCATAGAATGTTTTGGGTTGGAAGGGACCCCTAGAGGTCATCTAGTCCAACCCCCCTGCAGTAAGCAGGGACACTGCTAACTAGATCAGGTTGCTCAGAGCCCCATCCAACCTGGCCTTGAATGTTGCCAGGGATGGGGCCTCCACTACCTCTTTGGGAAACCCATTCCAGTGTTTTACCACCCTCATTGTATAGAATTTCTTCCTTATATCTAGTCTAAACCTACCCTGGTTTAGTTTAAAACCATTACCCCTTATCCTGTCACAGCAGACCCTACTAAAAAGATTTTCCCCATCTTTCCTATAGGCTCCCTTTAGGTACTGAAAGGCTGCAATAAGTCTCCCCACGGCCTCCTCTTCTCCAGGCTGAACAACCCCAACTCTCTCAGCCTGTCCTCATAGGAGAGGTGCTCCAGCCCTCGGATCATTTTTGTAGCCCTCCTCTGGACCCGCTCCAACAGTTCCATGTCAATGAGCCCTGCAAGCTCCTGGGCAAAGATCCTCTTCCTCCTTTGAGAAAGCTGGCTCCCATTTGACACCAGCAAGCCCGGTGCCGTGTATACCATCCCGTGGTCAAAGAACCCAAAGTTGTGGCAGCGACACCAGTCGCAAAGCCATGTGTTAATAGATTGAGTCCGCCTGTATTGCCCAGTGTCTCTGCCCACCACTGGAAGGAGCGAGGAAAAAACGACCTGTGCTCCAGATTCCTTTACTAAGCGCCCCAAGACTTTGAATTCTTTTTTAATCACCTTCAGGCTACTTACTGCAACTTCATCAGCACCCACATGGAAGAGCAGTAAGGGATAGTAATCCGAGGGTCGGACCAGGCTAGAAAGTTTCCTAGTGACGCCTCTAACCCGGACTCCTGGGAGGCAGCACACCTCCCTAAGAGCAGGGTCTGCCCGGCATATCGGACCCTCTGTTCCCTTCAGATGGGAATCTCCCACAACTATTACCCGTCTCTTCTTCCTCATGGATGTAGTAGTAATATGATGGGGAGGTCTTTCTGATTTTTGTGCCTCCTCTGATGTGGATAGGTCAACACCTACCCCATTCACCACCTTGTCTTCCACATCTAAAGCCTCATACCTATTATGCAGAGGCACCTGGGGAGAAGCGGTGGGCAAGGAAAAGGTTGTCCTCCTGCCCCGACTGCGGACCAGTTTCCACGCGCTGCTTTCCATTGAGGCCCTTCCTTCATCCTGATGGGGGGAGGATACTAGTTCCCTTTGATCCCGGGCTTTTTTTGGTGGCTGTTCCTGCATCGATTTCTGGGAGGTCAGGGTGCGGCTCCACCAGTCTATTTCCTGCTCTGCTTCTTCCCTGATGCTCTGTAGCCTGTCTACCTCTTCTCTGAGCTCTGCCACCAGGCAGACTAGGTAGTCCACTTGATCACATCTTATGCAGGTGTTGCCTTTGCTGGTGTCCGTCTCCAGCGCCAGCTGGTGGCACTCCCTGCAGCCAGAGACCTGGACAGCCGCGTGCTTTCCAAGGCCCTCAGTCTGTGCTGAGGCTTCCTTTCTGACCTGCAGATTAGGCATAGCCTTCTGAAGGGGGGGTGCCATGGCTGGGCTTCCTCTCAGCCGCTGAGTTTCCTGAGCTTGCCTCGGGAGTTGGGGGAGGGCCCTCGCCTTGCCCGCGCGCCCTGCCTGCGCGAACCACCAGAAAAGAAGCCCTCTATGATGCTTAAATATGCAAAATGCATAAGAATTTTACAGCTGGAAGAACTTGGGCAACCTGGTGGTTTTTGTGATTTTGTGACTGTCTGCATTAAGTGGGAGTTGGAGAGGTGTGGGACAGAACATGTCCAGCAACAAAACTGGAAGAGCTTAATACACTGCTTTCTGACACCTTTGTGGAAAATTTGAATTTGAATTTTAACATCCGTCTGCTGCATTGCTATAGTATTCTGGGCTGACTAGGAGAGCAGGTTTATTTCTATTGGAGATGATTTGAGAACCCTAGTTCAATTTGATTATCAGCAGTTAAGAACATGTTGACATTCCTATCCAAATCTTATGTCCTATATCTGCATTCCTTTTCACTTGTTGGCATAATTGTTTAAGTCTTTCATATGTTTTGGTCTTTTCTTAGGACATGAAACTATGGTGAGCCTTGTTAGGCAGAATATAACCTCTCAAAAAGATTCCATTATTTGACAGTTTCCACACTCAGGTTACATTATTATTATTGCACGTCTATAAAACTAATGTTCTGGCAAAAGTTTAAATCACAGCAATTGGAAAAGATCTTGTTGTTTAGCTTGTGATTTTTATTATACCTCAGTAAAAGTCTGGTCACACAATAAAGGATGTTTCTTTTTACAATTAGCAACTAAAAAAAAAAGATGCTAATGTTAATGAATAAAGTATTTTACCTTAATTATTAATTAGTGGTTTCACTATCATCTACTTATTTAATAGCAAAGATCAATAACATCTAAATATTAGGTTTTGCTGTAGAGAAATATTTACTGTATTATATCTTCGTTCACCTGTTTAAGCAGACAGAATTTCCTCATAAGGACATAAACCTGCAAAACCAAAAAATATCATGTTATCATGTGGGTAAATATATCATGTCTCCAACTCTAAATTGACCTCTCTTAGAGGCAGAGATTGAGTTTTTATTCTTTGGACAGTTTTTAACGAATTTAGCCTCAATCCTTGACTAAAACTCCTCAGACTACCTAGGAGTAAGTAGAAATGAGTTCTTGAGTACATAAATCTATTTGGAATCCAGTTAGTAATATACATTTCTTAGCGACCTGACATTCATAAATCAAATAAGTAATATGCTGTTAAAATTTAAGGGACTTTGAAGGGGGTGTGTGTGTGTGTGTATGCTTTTCTGATGTTTACTGTTAGCTTATATCTATCTATACATGATGTGTGTATTTATATATGACATGTATACATATTTATGTGATGTTTATCATAATAGTCTACTTCAGGAAATCTTTAAAATATATAGAACCAAAACTTCAACTCAAAGCAGCCTACTGTTCCATAACACATTTGAGATTATAAGGCAGCCAGAAGGAAGAGCAGAGAAGCCAATCCTATTTCTTATTCAATACCCATCTAGTGAATCCTAGATACCCTATCATCTAGGATAATATTTCAGGATATAGGGTTGGTTAAGCTTCCTTATGAATGTTTGCACATAGACAGCAGAACCACAACAACAGTGCTGTGAGACATTAGTCTGCAGCTGGAAATTAGTAATTGCATAAATATAGATGTAAACAAACCACAAATATTGTTTGGTCACATTCTATTTATAGTTATTTTTCTTTTACCTTTTTTTTTGTCCTAAAAAGTGTTTTTATTTTAGTAATTAGCATTTTATTTACAGATGTGTTACCAGAGATTGAAAATAATTCAAAAGTGGGTTTATTCCTAAAAATACAATTATTTAATGGATAATTGCTGATATCAAATTAACTTCTAATTCATCAGGCTCATTCTAAAGAAGTGTCAGTTTACAAAATTAATTCTTACAAGAAAGAAGGGACTGTATAAACATTATTAAGTTGTACTGGATTAATGTCTTTTTGACCATGTTACTTAAAAAAATTCTCTGCAATATTTTAAAAAATACAACATTTCTGAAGAAAAAATAAAGTTTGAATCATAGTAGTCCACAGAAGCTTCACTGTTCATCATCAAGGCTTTTAACAAGAATATTACTTTTCTGAAATTCATGGAAACTTTTCTAACAACGACTATGATTTATTCATTTTTACATATATTACATAGCTTCATTCCCGTAGTTCCGCTCTCCATAATGTCTGTCATTAAAAGTAAGAAGATGTGATGTTTTGAAAAGATAGGATCTGAATATGCATAAATGCGCAATTTTCAGAGTGAGAAAAGCTTTTAAGTTAAACATAGCTTTATAAATAATACAGCTTAGCTGTGCATTTGTTATACACCACTTGTCATAAAACTGATGCAAATACGAAATCCCTGAATTTCTCATTTGGCTGTTGAGGTTGGCTGATTTAGTTTCATAAACATTATAATGATATTTTTGAAAATCACAAATGAGGACTAATGCCATTATAATACTCTGAAAAAAAAATCCAGATTGCTGAAAAATGAAGCTTTCTTCCAAGGACAAAATTTAAATGAACTGAACTGCACTTTTTCTTCATTATTAGGTACTTCAATTAATAAATGTTGTCCTCCAAAGCTGCATGAAACAACAATAAAACTCTTAATCTGGTAATATTTATAACTGATTATTTATAATTTAAACATTTAACCAATGAAGATGTTATCTTCTATTTCTGATAAACAAGCCAGATGTGATTATATTTGCTGATCATGGAATTCCATTAGTCTAGCTCAATTGCATTTTCCCTATGCTGTTCTTCTAGGCATCATCATTATACTCTCAGTCTTTATGCCAACAAAATTGAGTCAGGAGTGAGCGCTGTTTGTCCTCTAATTTTAAATGTTCAAACCTCTTCTTACTCATGAGGCCTTATTTCCAGATTCTGTGCTGAAATATTGACATCAGAATCCATGAATTCTGAAAAACATAAATGTTACACAAATGAACAAAATTCCCTTCAGTTTGAAGAGAAATAGTGTAGCTTATTTTTATTTCTTTTTATAAGAATAGAAAAATTAAAATGTAGAAGGCAAACGAGCTAATGGATTGGTTAAGTTGTGGCTTTTTAAAAGCTCCATACTGAATTGCTATATCAACATTTTATCATTCAGGTCAATATGGAAAGGACGATTGAAAACTAAACACAGTGAATTAAGAAGAGTTATACTAGCTTTCCAGCTGAGGATCTGGCAATAGTGTGTGTATAGATACAAATGAATGAATTGTTATATAACCTTGGAATTACTGAAAAATGTCAGCAGACTGAGAAATACTTTAAATATTAATGTGCACATTTTTAAATAAGTATCATATGACACATAATTGCATAAGTGACAGAATGCTGGGAGTCATAACTGGAACACCAGATTAGGGAAATATGGTTTATGTAGGGGACATTGTACTTAATGGTTTGATCTCATCTTTTTATGTGCTTGTCAGGTCAAGTAGCTCACAAATGTGCATGTACACAAATGGAATTGCATATGTACATGCCTATTGTGACACTGGAAAGAGAGTACCTTACACAGAGCCAAAATAGAATCAGACTAGACATTTGAATTGCCTTATAGAGTATCTGTCAGTCCATTGTAGAATATTCATATTCTTGTGCATATAAGCACAAGTAGACTTTAAGCACCAGATTGGTGACACTGCAGTTTTTTTCCTATAAAATCATGATCAGATGTATGTCAGATCTGCATGCAGACCCATAACCAGATGGAGTTCACCAGTGTTCCCCTGGTGCTGGCTGTGGTAATTTATACCCACAATAATGGAAATAAAATAGAGCTTTTCTCTTTTAAAATATATACACTTAGAGTATTTTTGCTTGGAAACTGCAGGTGCGGATATTTTATCTCTTTACTTTGCTGTACTAAATGCACCATGTTGTATGTGCTAAAACAGGTGCCAAAGCCAGTGAATCAGCATTTCCAGGGTTGAAATAATTTCCAGAAGTACCACCATCAGAAAGCAAATCATCAAGGATTGAGATTAAAGTAGTGATAAAAACAGGAGACACAAACATGTTCATCTGCTCAGAGATACTGCCCTGCTCATTCTCTAGCAGGGTATACAATGTTTCACTCCTGCTAAGTACAAGTACAAGTACAAGTCTGTCTAGCTTTACATTAGAACTGGGTGATAAATATCAGGGAGATTTAAGATTTAGTGTGATATTTCTAAATTTGTTTCCATTCAGTGCTGTTTAACACTCTCTAAAGTGGTGTGCAATTCCTCAAGGAAAATACAAGAGTATCTGAAATAATTTTCTACTTTTTTTTGCAGGACAGTTGAAAAAAATCTTTAGTCCACACCTGTGTCAAACTGCTCTTAATAAATGTCAGTATTTTCTGTTAAAATGCCAGTGGTGGATTTATGTTTGAAGAGACAGGAACACAAATCATAAATTAATGTCTGGATCAGAGAAGTACAATCTGGGTATACAAATTTGTATTTTTCAGTGTAATTCATATCACTGAAGACTGTAGCTTGAGTTAGGAAATTCAATTTAATTACCCTAGAAAACATCATCAGAATGTTGTCACAGTAGCATATATTTAAAATATTTGCAGTCTTCTCACGTCACATATACTGAGGCCAACTGATCAATATAAAATATTTTAAACTTGCTTCCTTCTTCTTTTAATTCTCTAACCACAGTCAGTAAAATAATAAAAAAATTAGGATGGCACACTAGCTTGAAGTGAACAGTAGTCAATTAAAAAGAACCAGGTTTGATGCGGTTTGATAGTTTAGTTTTATTAGGTTGTTTCACCTCTAAAGGAATGAAAGAAAAACAACCAGAAAGAAAGAAAAAGATTAAAGTTTTTACAAGTGAATGAATTGCAGAATTTTAAATGTAAAAACATCTTTGTCAATGTAAAAGCATTTTTAGCCATGAAAGCTATGGCTAATTATCAGTGCTAGCTTTAAATTGCAACCAGCAGAGTGATATGTTGGGTAAGAGCACTGAACAAGGAAAACAAATATTGATGGTTCACTGAAAGCAGCTGCTATGTAAAGAGCATGTAAAAATTTATTAGCCTGAAAGAAGTTGTATAACTTTATCAAACTGTGCTGAACAGTGTATTGGAGTTAGTTATACTATTCTTTTGTTTGCTGTGAAAAATACAGATAGAATAAATACATATTTCCACTCCATTTGTTTTATATTTGCTAACAGGATGGTGTATATACAGTTAGAAATTACATTAGTAAGAATTTAAGTGAGAATTCTGCTTAAACTCAGTGATGTAATGAAAGATGGTGGCAATGAAATCTTTTTGTTTTCCCCATGAAGTTTTCTATACATCATCTATGTATGAACAAAATGACCTCCTCAGACAAAATTTACAATGATGAGGTGTAAACAATCACCACTTCACTAATGAAAAAAAAGAGAGAGAAGACTAAGGATGAAAAGTAATAATCCAAGCTTCACACACAGCAGGATTTACTAATACATCATCCTAAACCCAGATATACACAGACTCTGGAGAAAGAAAAGAGAAGAGCACTACTGCAAGAATGCATTTTCCTAAGAATGAAACAATCTCCCAGATTAAGTCCTGTCTTAGTTTCAGACTTGGATTATTGTCAGAATATGTGCCAAAAAAGGGGTACACCTGCAAGCTACGTGAAACTCCTAGTTCCTACTAAGGGATATAGTTTGCTGATGATCATCAAATACAAGTGAATGGTAATAGCCAAGAATGATGCAAATCTTGCAGTGAACTGGCACCCTTCTAAAATACTTTTTCCTAAGAAGCACTGTCTGTGAAGAAGAAAAACTGCTTTTCCAGCAGAAATCTGTTGGATGGACATTTTTCTAGTACCTACCTTCTGCTGGGTGAAAAAAGAAATCCTTTTTTTAATACATAGCAGGAGTGGCTCAGTCTTGAGTATATCCTACACAATTGCAGCTTCATGATAATATTTCTAAAAAAAAATCTTATCTTTTTAAATAAAAATGTGACCTATTTTCAAAGAGTAATATATAGTATGAAGCCTATAAAAGTGTTTGACTCAAACGGGCTTTCCAGCACATACAAAACATGTCGCCTAGTGTAGACCACTGGTTCATAGCACTTTGTGGTATGATGGTGATGAAAAATCTGAAGAAAAAATGCTAGCTTTGATAAGTCTTTGAATCACTGCCATTAAGCGCTCCTTTTGATAATCTATGGCAGTCATCTTTATAAAATATCTCACTGAATGTATTTACATCATGATTGATTGAGGGAAAATGTCTTCAAAGCCTTCTGAAGAAGGAATGTAAAATGGGATTCACTCACTCACCTAAATTACTAGTAACACAGAAGAAGGGGGTTGAAAAGAAGTTAGCTACATTCTCCTAACTGGCTCCATGAAGCTAGGGCAAACTTTATCATTATTAATACCATTTCCCAGCACCTTTCTGTCATGCTGAATCAGATTCAAAATCCCTCTGAAACTTCTCCTGACGTAGTAACTGTTACTTTTCACAAATGATTTTTGAAACCTAAAATTCGTTTTATAATACCTTCTGCATTTTTGAAATTACAATCCTGTCCTGGTTTAACACCAGCCAGCAACTAAGCACCATGACTAAGCTAATTGCTCACTCTCCCTCAGTGGGATGAGGGTGAGAATTGGAAGAGTAAAAGCAAGAAAACTTATGGGTTGAGATAAAGACAGTTTAATTGGTAAAGCAAAAGCCACACATGCAAGCAAAGCAAAACAAGCAATTCAATTACCACTTCCCATGGGCAGGCAGGTGTTCAGCCATCCCCAGGAAAGCAGGGCTCCATCATGCCTAAGTTACTTGAGAAGACAAATGCCACCACTCCGAATGTCCCCCCCTTCCTTCATCTTCCCCCAGCTTTATGTGGTAAGCATTATGTCATAAGGTGTGGAATACCCCTTTGGTCAGTTTGGGTCAGCTGTCCTGGCTGTGTCCCCTCCAAGCTTCTTCTGCACCTGGCAAAGCATGGAAAGTTAAAAACTTTCTTGACTAAGCACTACTTAGGAATAACTAAAACATCAGTGTATTATCAACACTGTTTCCAGCACAAATCCAAAACATAGCCTCATACTAGATACCATGAATAAAATTAACACTGCCACAGCCAAAATCAGCACAGATCCTTAAATATTAAATATTCTGACAGCTGAAAATATAAATGTAATTGCTCCCTTTTCTCTAAGATCATACCTGTTTTCTTCATTGATACTCAGGTTCAGAATATCTTGAAATATGGTACCTTCCTACAAAATTAAACTTGTTCTGCCTTTGAGGCCACTGAAGTAGCTACTCCACTCACCTCAATTAGAAGAGAGTCACATCTGATGGAAACATTCACATAGCTCTTTTCTAGCTCAAAAGTCCCTGAAATTTTTTAGTAGCTCTGATTTCCATTGAGAAAGTTCTGCATGCCACCTATGAATTACTACTTGGAAAATATAGCTTCCTTACATGGATAATCTAATATATAGCTGTTATTTCTATACTTATTCCTGCAAATTACTCAGATATATTCCTCTCATCCTTCAACTTTTAAGAAGCAAGACTTCACTCATTTCTTGACAACAAAGGTAACTTATTATAGCTTTCAGAATCAGATGCCATTCATGTGGGAATTTTCAGTCTTTATCAAACAGCACATCTCATGAACTATTCTTGTGAGTGAGAAGTTCTGCTTTTCTTTCTTTAGTGAGTAGGGATTTCCCAAATACCAGGCCTTCATAAATAAATCTCTTAGTTATTCTCCAAAAATAGTTTTCTGAAACTTGGCCAAGATGTCCCCTACCAATCCAGAAAATATTGGCTCATCTGTTAGGAAAGAATGGGTTGTACTCTAGACCTTGATTTTCTATAACCTAACAAAATCTGATTTTATTGTAATATAGGGAAATATGTATTATTTTCCTAAAAGAGGGCACCATTCAGAAGACTTCTTTGAAGGGGAAATCTTGGTTTGATTCCTTGAAATCTGTCCAAGATTTCATCCCATGTTTTTGTTATTGAGACCTTAGTGCTTATATTGAGCTTAACCTAAACCTATCTCATCAATTTGTAACATGAGGACCAGAAAACAGCTAAGGAGCTATACATAAAGTTGGGAGCATTTCTTAGTTTTATTAGTTCTTAATAGTTAGGACAGCTTCATTTAACTGCTTGGTTTCCTAGATTCAACTTACATTATTTAAACACTATTAAAATCAAAGGGAAGTGATGAAGATATTGAGTGGTTTCCTACAGAATCCAGTTATGCAAGGGTACTGAACCCTGACACTGTCCTGAAGGACAGCCATGGAGTCTTTTTATACACTGTTAAAGTAGCAGGTTCATCTGCTTTTAATCTTCCCCCAAATGTCTCCTTCATGCAGAAAGTAGTTGTTTACTAGAAGTCTTAGATTCCGTAACTATGCAAACCCTATTGTTTTAGTAATCTCTAAATGAAGAAGTATTTCTTTGTGCTTACAATTTAGCTGAACACAATATATCTGCTAAATTCACCAGCTTAAATTAAGAAGGAGAGGAGAGGATAATACAGAGATGAAAACATCAAGGTTGTTCCATCTGGGACCATGGGCCTTTCCTCAAGCAATAATGACCCTTTACTGCATTGAATGCCCTTTTATCTTTTTAGGTGTTAGGATTGGCTGTTTTGTATGATAGTTTACCATATAAGTAGTATGTAACTATGAGAAAGACTTTTTAGTCCTGAAAGTAAATCTCATGAGAAGCAACAGGATTTTGCTTAGATAAAAGGCAAAAGATGAGGCAGCTATCAAACATGTGGTTGAAAAATACTGTGCAGAAATTTTATATATGGCACACTGACTGGAGAGCTGGCTTCTGATCTAGCAGTCCATCTCTGCCTCCTGTCTGTGTTCAAAGATGATTCTGTGCCCGGTATTTTGTACTCATAGCTCAATTTCCCTCCTCTTCTTCTCAGTTTTACTTGCCACAGTTTATCCATGGTTTCAAATTTTGATGCTTATGTTCATGTCTTTTATTACTGAGATATGACTCAGAACAACATTGCTGTGATAGCTTTTGCATAGCCTTTCTGACAAACTGACCCAGTTGTGATTTACACTGTTTGGCATCTATTTAAATTCGTCCTGATAGTTACTTTTCTTGCACTTTGATAGTGTATAAATGGGAGTCAATAAACTTTTAGAGGATAAAACCTCTTAACAAAAAACCATTGTTTACTTAAGTGTTTGTAATTCTCCATTTCTGAAAAAGGATGTCTCGCATTTCAGATTAAGAAAGGAATTAATGTCATATTTTGGTATTTTGGGGGGTTTGGATGCTGTAGAACACTTAATTTGTCTTTTCTAAGCCTAGGAAGCCTCAGTTGCCAATTGCTCGCATGTAGAAAATCAGCTTTGTAGTATGTGCGGCCAAATTTATCCCTGGTGCAACTTTATTCACTTCAAATTAAAATCAGCTTCTGTTATATGATCCATATGGGAAATATACAGTTTGCTTAACCAAAGGAAAGCATCCTTTACTATATATGTTGGTTTAAATCTGTATTTTTACTTATATGCATTGCTTGCGTTTATTACAATTAAATATGCAAAAAGTAGACTGAATTTTAAATTGGTATAAATAGTGATACTGGCTAAAAGGTATAATGAACTGCATGTGAAGAAACTTGTGTGAACTGTGTTGTGGTTTATATAGCAACTAAGGCAACGGTGGTCATAGAGCAGGATAAATTAATAGGGGGGTTGCTGCTCATACAAAGGGGGAATCTTTATATCAGTTTCCATTCTCTGTAGCTCAGAGATTTTAAATTGAAACAAAAGGAGCCTGGCAGCCTGATAGCTACAGAGAGCCAGTCTGGAAAGCTTAAGCATCACCTAATAAATTGTCTGCCAGCAAGGTTAAGTTTTAAACCTGATATAACCCTCCAAATCCACTGTAAGAATACTCAGTTATTTTCTGTCATGGATTTGAGGTTTTGATCCTTTTCCTCAGTCATTCCTACTTCTGTTCTTTTGTAGTTATTTGCTAACTTTGCTAATTTTTCCATTTTCAATGTCTTAATGATAATGGTATCATCACCCTTGTGAAGACAAGGAATTATGAAAATGCATGCCCTTAAATCACATATCCTAGCAGACAAGAGACAGTATGAGGATATAGTACCTATTCAGCATTGTGATGTATTGGTGGCTATGAGGAAAAACAGAGGTTATTTAACCACTGGAAGCAAGGAAAACAATCTCATAGAATTTAAACTACATGTGAAGTGCATAAGAATGAAAACCTTCTAGAAATGTGGGCAATCTGAAGGAAAGAAAGCCTTCTCTTGTAGATTTAGTGTCTAAATCCAGGACAAATTACAGGATTATAATCTTATTTATAGTTTAACAGCTGGAGTGACTAAGGAATTGTTGACTAAACTGTAAGCTGATTGCTTTAATGGATAATACCTCCTTCTATAACTTCTGAAAAAAAAAATAATTGTGCATTACTTGGGGGGAGGGTATAAGGAAAGCCCAATATATTGTGACTTAAGAAACTTGAAAATGAATGTTATAACATGGTAGAAACAGAAATCAAGCATAATGAATGTTCACAAGGCAAAATTTTTTTCAATAATATAGGAAAGATGCATAATTACTTAGATTTTAAATCTAGTAGAAATCAATCAATGCATTAAAAATATCAAGAGTTTAGGAAATTTTCCCATAAATTAATACTTGGTTTATTTATGAATATTATATAAAAAGAAGGAGTCTATTTATCACTTACTATGTACAAGTGACTGATGAAAACTTTAAACTTTGATTTAATTGCTGCTAGGCTGGATGAAACCAGCCTCCCAGTAACCATAGACACATTAGCTTTTCAGCCTTCAAGGTAAGCTGGAAAGTTGCTACTAAAACAAAAAACAGCGATTCATGAGTTAAGAAAGAGTTAGCACTTCAGACAAAGTATGTGGTTGCTAGATGTGTTCAGTAAATTAATGTGCTTTAAAAGGAATTATGCCGTATGTGTATAAACATTTTTTCAAATCTTTGTATTAAAAACAATTAAAAATCAAAGAACTAACATTAAATAGAATCAAAGTTTTTATTTATTGTGTGCGACTTCAAGTCAGCATGTTCTTCTTAAAAAGTAACAGTATAATGCTTGGGGTTTTTAACAGAAATCAAACATGAATCTTGCATGTTTTTGCAGACTTAATTCAGATTTTTGGTATAGTGCATGCAACTAATCTCAATATTGGCAAGAGACAATGGAAAATAAAGAGGGTTAAACACCTCTTGAGACAAACTTCAAAAAAAAGTACCTCTAGATATAGTCTATCTCCTTTGTGAAAATGATTTTTCTGATTTTCTGTTAGTCCACAGGGAAAGATGTTTCATCAGTGGCTGTTAGAAAATGCAGTGAGAGGTAATTAGATAAAACGTATGCTTTGCATAAATGACACTGGCAAAAAAGGAAAAGTTAGAGAATTAAGGTGAAGACTGCATAGATAATAATTCAGAAAGTTTAGGAATGACAAAGTTATGTTCTTCCTGTAAATCTTAGCTTAGGCATGTGTGTTCATACATTTTGGCACAGCCTTGATTAATGTACACAGTATCTGCGTTCCTTCAAAGATTCTTGAGGACCTCCCCAGATCTCCCCAGAAACATCCAGACCACACAGCATCAACATCTGACAAGTCTTTTTGGTTTTCAACAAGATTGTTTTGACATCCGTTATGCCTCCAACTTCTATGCATCACCATAATCAGATGTATGCTACAACGAAAAAGATTCTGCCAACCACTATCATTTGGTATGCACATTAGTCTTCCTGCAAGGATAGGACACACAGTAAAAAAGACTATAAAGTGCTGGGTGAGGAGCTAATATGCTCTGATAGTGTTTCCTGCAGGACTGGGCAAATGTTTCATTTCTGTGATGCTGCTGGTAGCAGCCAGATGCAGGAGGACAGCTGGCTGCTGGACAGTCAGACTTGAGAGCTACTGAAGAGCCTTTTACAGATGAAAGCATCATGTGAACCAGAGTGCTACAGTGCTGCAGGAAACATACTGCAGCTGCTGAATGGTGATCCAGGCCAGGCCGTGGCTTCACACAGGCCTTTGGAGACACCTTGCTGCTTCTGCTCTGTGGATATTCTATAGGGGTCTTACAAGGCAATGGTCAGTAGAGGGCTGATAGAGGGCTTCTGGGAATGCATCTTTATTGTAATCCTCCAAATCAACATTTGAACCAGCATTAGAAGCCTGTCTATCTGTGCGTCTTTCTCTTCTTTCCATGGGATATAATGCAGTATGATGAGGGAGAATAGGCTACCTGGTGGCTTGCCTTGCAAAAAAGAATCTGGAAAATGTGGTACTAAAGGCAGAAGTACCTGCACAACAGCAGGTTGTGCTGCCATAATAGAGACTTGGATTTTCAGGCATTTTTTGTCTATGTCTTTCTAACTTGCTCTATCACTTCATTCTGAACAAAACTCTTCAGCTGCCAAGTGAAAACAGCTGCCAAGTGAAAATGTTTTTGCAGATGGGCTTTAAAAATTATGTCCTCAGCACACTCTGAGTGCTCCTGTTGACTACAATACAACCCTCCCTTTCAGTTGAAAAGTTCAAAACTGACCAAATTTACCATAGTGACACAGTATTCTGAGAAGGCTTTGGATACCACAACACTGCAGGATGATGCTCTGCCTTGGAAATGTTAGTGCAAGAACTGAGGATTTGGTAGCAAGAGTTAAACTGTCTGGTGGAGCGCGCTGTGTGCCACAGCTACAGTATATGCTATGGATGTGGACTGCCCAGCTTGTGGGTGTGAAGTCCCTTGTTTAGCCTCCTGGTCCGTGTGTTCACAAAGTTTTCCTGCTTGCCTGATGCTGCCACAATGCTCTGCCACTAAAAGATTAAACGGTATGGACATAAATGTAAGGCTGTGGAGGCTGCAACAGAGCTGTTGAGGTGCGGCAACTGAAAACACAGAGGAGATAGTATCACGTACCCTTCCTGAAGGAGTAATTTTAAGGAAAATGTTATTTGACCTCCTCTGTTTTAAGGTAAAGCATGTGAAATATTAGTGGAGCATTCATAGAAAGTAATTGTGAAGATGTGAGATTTATTGGTGATTTAATTTTAAATTATTTAAATAGGGAAGGTGTCAAAAGATGAATCTCCTAGTAATTATTCAGGACCCTGCTTGAACCGAGAAAGCAGCAGATTTTTTCACAAAGTGACTGATTTGGTCAGTATTTGTAGATCTTGTGGCCGACCTGAAAAATAAACAACACAACACAAAAAGATATATGCTTTATTGGATGGAAAATTAAAGTTTTTTTGAAGACAAAATATCATGTAGGTTTTTTTAATTGAAAAATGAATATTTTTCATGGAAGTATTGCAATCAACTCTAGTTTTGAAATGTCAATACTAGGAAGTTGTATGGCTTGCTTAGGAGATTATGTGCCATATGCTGGCATTTAACAACAATTATGGGCCTAATAAATTTACTGGATTTTTTTTCTGTATTCACACTGATCTGCCATTTTGTATAGTTTTCATAATCCCACTAATTTTCTGTCTGGTTTACTGGCTTTGAAGGAATGTGCCTTGTCACTTCAGCCCAACCTTACTACAGCCCAGCTTAAGCCCCAAGAAGCTGCTTGGCCTCTTATTTTAGTGCAGGATCTACATTATTCATGGAGAGCTTCGGGAATGGTGAATTGTTTTTTTCATTTGTTGATTTCCACAGCACAAGGTGGCATGGCCATGGCTATGAAGACTGGTGGGTTGCAAGGAGTATCATGATGCCCTGTCCAACCAAGGGACACAGCAACCCTACCCCAAATACTGCCCTTCAGGGGTACTTCCTTGCAGGGATAAACCCTGTTGGGTTGTATGCTGTATTGTCCTTAACATTGGTTGGCACTGAGTAAGTGCTGCCAGCATAGATGGGAGGAGATGGGACATGGCAGGTGAGGTTGTGTGAAGATGAGAAGGAGGCTGCTAGCTGGGAATTCCAAGGGGGAGAGGAGACTTTCATGAAGAACTGAATTTACACAAAAGGAAGATGAGGGCTTTTACCAAGTAGTTAGAGACTGTGTTAAATTCAGCGTCATCTTTACTGTGTGTTAATAATTTTCAGAACTTGCATTTTACCTGGAAATATGCTTGTTGTGCGTGTACAGATTTCTCTGTGAGTGCTCTTTGAGAAAACTTGAAGACCTTAGTGTAACCTTCTCAGAGTGCAAGCTTGAAGTTTAGGGGGTTTCTATATAGCTGTGTGTTTTGGATTAAACTTGATCTTTGCGAACTGGTCTGTCTCCTGATTGAAACTGCTTATGTATATCTCATACTTACTGTTTTGCCTACAAATTGTTTGGTTGCTTTAAAAGGCATGTGTAAAACTGATCATGTAACTGTGCTATATTTCTTCATATACAAATCTGTATACATAGGCCTCACAGAACACATTCATGCAGAATCATGCAGGTTAGACAGGAACTCAGGAGATCTTCTAGTCCATATAAAATGAAATTGGGATGTGTAAGACAAATAAACAAAATCCTGAGTTTTTTACTTGAAGAGCTTTGTCTAATTGGATAAGAATTGCTCTGTAAAATTCATTACAAAAGTATATATAGAGAAAAATGGACTGAATAAATTAAGAGTGATTTTTAATAGTTATAATTGGTTACATATATCAAGTAATCTGTATAAATTTTTAAAATAGCTGCTAAATAATACCAAGATAGTTTTGGTGCAACTATATCTTGAATTAGAATCATAGAATGCTTTGGGTTGGAAAGGACCTTTGAAGATCTTCTAGTTTCAAAGCCCTGCCTTTGGACAAGAACATCTTTCATTAGATCAGGTTGCTCAAATTAATTAATTAATTTTTACATATACAAGTTTTGTATTAACTTGCTTCTTTTAGGAATACATTTCAATTTTTTCTACTCTTTTTAAGGTGCTGGTGGCTGGTCTCCACTCATGTCCAATAAATATCAATGGCTTCAGATTGATCTTGGTGAAAGAACTGAGATTACTGCTGTTGCTACGCAAGGTGGTTATGGAAGCTCCGATTGGGTAACAAGCTACCTTCTGATGTTCAGTGATAGTGGACAAAACTGGAAGCAGTATCGTCAAGAGGAAAGCATTTGGGTATGTTCTTTCAATAATGAGAATTAAGTTTCTGCAGAAGACTTAAAATGCTTGTGCTGTAAGTTGTTGCCAATATAAGCAAAGCAGTGGAATATAAAGGATTACACTGAAAGTGTTCAGATAATTAAATAAGCAAATTAATTTCACTTTTGACAAAATAAAAGGCTGTAAAAAGTAAAGAATCATCTAAAATCTAGCCTTAGCATTACTCCATTAAGTCTCAAATAGGTATTCTGAGGACGAAAAATGTACTGCAAAATCTCTTTTGTCTTGCAATGTATGGCTAAAATTGTTTTCCTAAAGTATTGAACTCAGTGTGTTAAAGTTGCCATTTTAATTCAAAAGAAAACCACACAAACCAAAACCCAAACAACCCTTGCTTTATTTTTCCTGGAATATGTAATCTGATTGTAAACATAAAAAGCAGCCACACAAAGAAATCAAAATCAAAATAAAACAAATCCCAGTTTAAAAACATATATTAAGCAATATTTAATTTTTGGTCATCTAATTCAGAGTCTAGTTTTGGATGTTCCCACCAATTAGATCCTATTAGCTTTGTAGCTAAAAATAATAATTAATAAGCCCTGCTATTGTCATTCACATGGCTTTTATTGAGAGCAAAGGATTCACAATACCAAACTTCAACGATGCCCAAAATCCACATGGAAAATTAAATTATACAGTTCTAGACCAGAATCAACTTTCTTGATCCCCAATGATTAGAAGCTTGGACTAAAGGAAGATTATTGGTACTTGTTGTCTATGATTTTTGCTATCCTTCTGTCCGTACAAAGATCTGAACCATTTTTAAATTTTACTAAGCTTTAGGTTTCAGTTGTTTCTTGTTGTAGTTAAACAGTATGTTAAAATGTGCTTCATTTTATGCATTTTAATTTTGTTGACTTTTAATTCAAAATGTTCGTGTCACTCATTGTAAAACCCCATCTATGGTATAATGAGATTATGCAGTGGATTACTTGTTACATAATTATCCTTCTTTTTGAATTTGCTACATACTTCCACTTCAGATTGTGTTTTCATAACAAAGAGAAATAAATGAGTTTCTAATCCATATGGCTGTGGGGAGTAAGAAAAGAAAAACAATCTTCCAAATGTTAACTGAGCATATGCTGCTACAATATTGTCTTTGGCCATCTCCAGACAGACTGATAAAACAAATCTGAGAGGTAGAGCTGCTTGATCTCTTCAATGAGCGCTCTTTTGAAATCCCATATTGATATTGTGAATAGTGATGTAGATAATTATTTCTTGAATAGTGCCACCGGTAAAATATCAAGCAAAAGTTCAAAAAAATTGTTAGATGCTGATGCAGACATTAGGGTAAGGAGGTTGTTAGATCCGTAGGACGGGAAAAGTAAAACCTAAATTCCATTATCTTAAACTTAATTAAAACTTATTATTTTAATGATTGCAATGCGGATTGGAGGTATGGCTTGCAGGCAGTGATGCATAATTCAAAAATGTAAACCATCAAATTCAAGGATAGCCTATTGATCTTTTTAATGTATCTTCATTTAGGAGTTGCGCTTCTAGGGGAATATATTTTCTCTTTTCTAAACTAATGCATAGATATAATCTTGGAATGAAACTCTTAAATCTTTATTTATTTTATAGATTTTCTCTGACTGTTATCTGTTTATGTTAAGTCTTCTTAAATGAAGTGCCCAAGTTAATTTCAGGCAAGAGCATCCTGCATTTTATGTTACCTACTGTGTTATTTCTATCTTCTTTTTAGCTGTGTCATTGCCCTGTTACAAGATTGCTTACCAGAGGTAGCTTTTTTCCTTTTTTTTGGACTACTACTGTGAGTTAGAAAGGCGGAAGATGCCTAGTTTTGAGGGCCCTCTGTTGCTATAAGTACTTCAGAACTCTTCTCTGTGTGTATTTGCACTTTGTCACCAATCTTTCTAAAGTTAAGTAGAAAAGATACTTATCTGCCGTACAATTTCACAGCTCCCTACATTTTATTTTCCTTTTCAGAAGTTAGTTTTGAATTGTCTTTGTCACCTTATGGCTTACGTTAACTTAAGATTGTGAAGCTCCTGTCATCAGTGGAACTGATCACCATTTTTTCACTCACTGTAAAATTTTTATAACAACTGAGATGCAAAAGGACTATCTAGGCATCTGCAAAGGATATAGTTATAAAAAATCTCTTTATAGTCTGTGGAAAGGGTAGTCTTTTCCAAGGCTGGTTCCTCTGACCTTAGATGTCTTTGTTAGGTTGAACTGAATCATATACAACTATCTTACCTCTCCCCCATCTAAAAAATGCTTCATTTCCTATTGATGCTGAATTTGGATGTAGATATTCTAAAGTTAAGTGAGGTGAACCTCTCTTTCCTCTTGTGGCTGCTAAATATAATTTGTTTTCACTTCTCTGCATATTAGGAATTGGTTTAGAAGGAGTCATGGTGACTGTAGCCTTTACCCATGCAATATGGCTTGATATCAGTCTCATTGACAGTTGATGATCTAAATGTATGCCTTACTTGCTGTCTTATACCTGTAAGGAGTTTATCATTTATGTAGATTTTATTTATTGTTTAAAATCCTTTAATTACTAAAGCTACTTTTGAAAGACTCCATTACAGTTATCAGGACTGCTTGCATTGTAGATTAGGTATTGTTAAGTATTGTTAGGTCTAGGTGGTTTACTAGGGTTTTTTTTAGTTTGATGAAAAAAATCTATTTGCACACTCATTTTTATTTCTTTCCTCATTGACATGATTATTACTGTCTTTTTTAAAGCTATCTCTAAGTACTTTCTGCACTGTTCTTGATACTTTAAGATTTTTCCAGACAGCAATTCCTAACATCAATATTAACATCTTTCTGAAAGTTGGTACAGTTCTGGCCAAGATACAATTCTCAAGTGAAATAGTTGTTATTAATGGTAAAATACATATTTGTGGACAGAAATCTTTCCCTTTGAGAAGGATTAGTTTAATTTAGTAAATATATTAATTCAAATACATTTTAGATTTTCTTTAATGTTACCGTAAAAGTTAATGTGTTTGAACCAGGAATGTTTTGTGTCTTTATGTGTACATTCTTCAATCTATTTCTATTTTTTCCATTCCTTAGTGTATAACTACAGAAGCAGTAAAGCCCAACCAAGCCTAATCTTTCGCATAATTCTTTTTTTTTAACCTGTAAAATGAGCAAACGGTTGCAAATCTGTTTGTATATTAAACCGTCAGATTTTTACTCAAGAAACAATTCTTTTTACTGCTTTTCTTTCAAACTTCAGGAAGTGTATGGTAAAATATAATAACAAAATGTATGGTAAACTTAAGCTTCCATTCAGGAAGTGCCAAGTAAATTTTTACGTCTTTAAATATTACCTTTAATAGTAGTACTGCTATTACTTCTTCTTAGCAATTTGTATTCTAGATATCATTACCTGTACTTTATCAATGAAGAATCTCATGTTGTAATTGGTAGTTTATTTTATCTATTTGGAGCTACATATATTAATCCTTTTAACTAGTGTAGTTTCTACTTTTAACTAATTTCATAGTTCTGTATCACAAATGATTTTATGCTGTGTATTCTACCCTTAATATTACTAATTAGACGTTTCTTTTAAAAGGAAAGCGAAAAGGTAACAGAGATTATATTCTCTATCATTTTCAAAAGGAGGAGCTAAGAGTGCGATGGAGGAGAGAATTTACAGTTTGAATTACAAGTTTCCCATGGCTGATAGTTTCAGTGAAAACATGGGTGATGCAGCTCATGGGGAAATGCATCACAATGCCATTCGCTAACAAGAGTTTTGAAGAAGAAAAGAAATAAAATTTCTCTTCAATTAGAAGTTGACCGTTTCTTCTCTGTTACAGCTAGGGAAATACACAGGAATTCAGCCTTTGGTTTTGTTGTTTTGTTGTGGGTTGTTTTTTTTTTTTTCTGAGAGAATAATGATTATCCATTCCACAGCTATGACCCAATTTTCAGTTTTATTTGTTTTGAATCTTTCTTCTAAAATTTATATCCAAAACAGAGGAATTAAAACTAATATTTATACAATATTAATATAAATCTGGGGAAATTGTGTCAATTTTTGTAACACCTGTTTTGAAAGGTAAATCTTTGCAATGTAGAAGTATATTTATGCCTGTGTATGTTTGTATGTATATTTAAGTTCTGAGCTCTATTTTCCATTTTATTTACCTGACCTGAAGTTAAAGCTGGAAGTTTGCTTTACCATAATTTCCTTAATCTTGTGAGTTTGCATAGTAGTTTCACTCTAACGGTTACTATTCTGGTTGCACGTAATAAAATTTTATGAATGTTGAATGATTTGTTGCACATGCATTGCTACACATTTTCTCAACTTCCTCTTTAAAGGATTTGGGGGATTAGAGTTTATTGGAAACTTCCCAACTGTAAAATGACTCACCATTTCCAGCTTAAGGAATACTGAATCACATGTATTCTGTGATAGTCACATTATACAATTCAAGAGTATGGAGTTGCTCTCACTGTTTCTTGAAGCTGGTGGCTCTTCCTCAGTCTCAGGGATTCACGTGTTTGCTAGAAGCTATGATCCTCCTCCTTGGAGAAAAATCAGAGTCACCATTCTTGATCATAGTCTGCTTGACTGTAAAAGCAAAAGGCTGTACCTATATGTTATTTTGCTGGACTTCTGTTAATTACTTCTTTGAACCAAAATGATTTTCCATCGATTCTTTCTGCAGCTCAAGTCATAGATATTTTAAATGGATACTGCATCACTACGTTTTCCTTAGGTACAGATTATAAATGATTACAGATTACAGTACACAGCCTAGCATATCACTTCTTTCTGTTGCTACTCACAGAAAACAAAGAACCTCGTTATCTATGAATTAAAGTAGGGCAAATGGTGATGAATTCAACACAGTTGGTTTTGGTGTGCCTGTATTTGTTGTTGCTTGTTCATCATTTACTTGTCTTGCATTTTCAACCAAACAAATTCCCAACAGAAGTTTTAACTGCTTGGCTAAACTACGTAACTCAAGGATATTCAACAGCTTAGCTGCAATTGACCTCTGTCTTTCTGTAATATGCTCAAAGAGAAAATAATCACAGGTTTGTCAGACTGCATAATTTATGTGTAAAAACTCCACAGTGAACCAGTATGTTTAAAGTGGTTAAAAAAAAATAATAATATTTGCAGCTTTAAATATTTTAACTCTTCCTTGTAAAAGATAGTAGCATAAAAGACAGGCAAACTGTGTTTTACTTTATCGTGTAGATCAAAAATCCTCTGCATCCTATGCAGAGTGTGTGTTTTAAATTAAAAAAAAATTTAAAAAGAAAAAATTAAAAAAAAAATCTGTATCCCAAAATTGTAGAATGTATCACTGGCATCAAAATGTCTTGTCTTTGAAATGTTCTCTTTCAGGAACTTTTGTTAAAATAACAATAGGAGCAGCCATAGCATCTTTATCACCCAAAACATTAGATATTCAAATCTAATACACAAAACCAAGAGCCACTGACTAGAATGATGGGAATCAGAGAGAGATTAGTAAAAAATGGTGATTACCAAAATCTGTGTTGGCCAGAAGTAAATTTTCTGGTGATACTGAGTTACATCAAAGATTCTCAGGATCTGAAAGGGAGAGATGGTACTTCAAGGATTAATAGCACATAAAAAAATCAGCTGTGTCATGCTAACTTAAGATGATAATTTAAAGAATTTCACATTTTAAAGTTTGTGTGTTATCAAGAAAAATAACAAATGTACTTCTTTTTAGAGAGTATGCAGAACGATAGTACATAAGCTTTTGTAGTTTTTTGTATTTCTATTTTCTTCCTTATTTCATCATTATCATAATTATAGTGAACCAGACATAAATAGTTCAATATACATATATATAATTCCATATATATATAAAACAAATATTTTTTTCCAGAACTCTTTAGACAGTTTATATAAAGCTACATATCCACATGGTGGTATCTGTTTATTGTAATATTGGTTTTCCGTTGATGAAGAAAGTTATGGCAAGGAAATAATTTTCTACTGTGTGTAGCAGAATTGGCTTATTTCACATCTTAATGTAACATAAGACTTTTTTTTTTTTTGGTGCATGTTTTGGAGATGTCATGTTTCTGAGTAAGACATGAGCACTGGAAGTAGGTATTATTATCTTCCATTGAATCTATCCAAGATGTGTCTATCCAAGAATCTAAAATCCCATCTGAGATAAGAAAGATGAGATTCAGTGAAAACGGTTGGGTTACTGAAGGATTTATTGAATTCAAACATCTGAAATATTTGCTTATTCTGTTATTTCACTTGATGTGAGGAAGAAAACACAGATAAGTGAATAATGCATAACTAATAATTTATTCTAAGAATGTTTGCATTTTCTGCCTGAGAATTGTCTGTTAGATTGTGATTTACATAAATTAATTTGCTATTTTCAAATTATTTGTAGAATATGTGCTCTTAAAAATAGTTTGTGAATTTTATTCAACTTGCTGAATTGTATTCAGGAACATATCCTGGGCTGTTTTCAATACTTACACATATCACAACGATATGTTTAAATTCCCAAACTAAGTAACCATAAGTGCTAAGATCAGGGCTTCCTGAGTAAAAGTTCAAAATTGTGAATCTGAAATGAATTTTCCTGAAGAATTCTGTACTAATTTCATTACACCATTCTGAATATATTTACAGTACCCCTTGAACTGGAAAATTGTGGGCAGGGAAAACAAATGAGATATGAAAATGGTTAAAATAATTTAATTTTAAAAAGATTATGAGTGATCAGTTTTAACGTCTGCACAGTTCTAGGGGAAATTGAATCCAAGCATCTTAGAACAGTTAATCTTGTGGATATTTCTGGTAACGTCTGATTTCTTGCCCTTCCTCTTTGGTTCCACAGCAGCTGCTTATCTTTTATAATTGTCGGAAATAGTACATTGAATAACATTTTCAAAGCTCTTTGGTCACCTGGTAAAATATAAAATGATACAAAACCTGACCTCATTGTCTTCCTTGCAACTGAAACTGTGTTTTGGTGTATGTACATGCATACACCCATACCCACAAATAGAGAGATACATTCCACCACAGAAAACTGACTGACACAGATTCTAATCAAGAGAATTTGATTAAAAAAACTCCTTATAAGTCTCTATAATTAAGGGAAATACAAGTAGACTAATGTCAGGTAATAGTACTCAAGGTTTTGCCCACTGTTTGCATGAGAAGAAGCTTACAAGTGTGTAGTTTGAACTCAAAAAGAGAAACAGTTGAGTGGAGAAAAATGCTGCAGTATGCAGAAAGAAGCAGAAGAAATTAAAAGGGAATATTTTAACTTGGGGTAAAATGAGCCTGAAGGGACAACTGAAAAATGCAGTATGAAGAAAATCAGGGATACAAGGAAGCTTGGAAGGAGTAATAAATGCATGGGTTTATTGTGCAGAAGCTTTTGTGAAACTGGTTGCATGCATAAGCTCCCATTTAGGATGAGGACATTATGGTATTTATCTAGAACATTAAAATTCCTGAACTTAACTCTTAAGCTTTTGGATTTTTGTATCTGCTTCAGTTTAAAAGGTGGTCTGACCACACTGCTATTTTTAGACACTTAAATAGCAGTCTAATAAGGCTAATTTAACAGTGACAATGATTAATGCTCTCTATAAAATAGGTTATAGTATGCGAAGACATGAATGCATGTGTCAAGGTTAATATGTCCTAGAATATTTATTTATAAGCTAAATGGAAGAAAAAAAATTTGAAACATCAGAAAATAATGCAGTGTTTCAAATAAAATCTAGATAAATTCTGTGGGTAAACATTAAAGAAATTATTAATGCCACAACAGGTAAAATATATGTTGTCATTGCATATATTATGTCAGTCCATATGTGGGAAAAAAAAGTTACATGCACACAGTAAAGAAACCATATTTAACTAAGAACAGCGAAATGCCTTGGAAATACAGAGGTCCAGCAACATGTAGAAGTAAATGTTCTACTAGAGTTAGACAATAATAGTTTTTCATGAAGGTAATTATTTTCTTAAGACCTTTGATTAATCTAAATATGGTGATGGTGGCACACCATTTTTCCATGAAAATAATTCACTGTGATAGATAACATTATAATATACACTTTCTGGAAAATACTATAGGAAGTATTACAACTAGAAAAAAGGTTTTAGTTCTTTGACTCTCAGGCGTTGGCTGTTCTAGAATGACATGACACTGATCATATCATTCTCATGCCTATATGAGAAGTTTGTGCCTGAACACATATTCATGTCTGAAAATGATTTATGATGGATGGGAAAAATTTTGCTATGGATAAGAAAATATTGTCCCTATTTCCTGCAACACACAGATTGTTAGTATTGCAGATGACTTGAGGAAATCAAACTGTCTTTGAAAAAAACAGTTCGTCTTCATAAACAGAATGGTATGTGTTTGGTTTGCTCAAGGCCTGTTGAGCTAGTAAGTAGTAGCAGACCCCACATTCAGCTTCTCTTGTTTATCTGAGCCACTCTCTTAGATGTAGTAAAAATACTTTCAGAAATGTACATTAGACCTTGTTTGAAAGCATATCTCTATTGTACATGGATTTGTCTAATGCCTATTTTTTATAAAAATTTCGGTCATTAAACTTCAGAGAAAACCTCAAGTTTAGTTTGAGTATGTACTGTCTTAACTGTAGTATTGTGATAATCATGCCATCGTAATAGTATATGATCTTTACAACATAGTCATATTTGTATCATCTTCACATTTCCCTTTTTGAAACTTAAAATGCCTTTAGAAAAGTTCTTAAACATTGAAATTATAGATTCCTGAAAGTAGAAATAGGAATTTGGACATCTAAGTATTGCTGGCTTGCTTGAACCTGGGAGCTCCAAAGTACACTCAGATGCCCAAATTCCTATTTTGACTTTTGGGAATCTAATTTTTATCGGTAGTATTTTAGCGGTTTCAATCCAATATTAATCTGTTTCTGCTCTTTCTCTCAATATGTGTTTCAATAAAACAGATACCAGGATTAATAAACTGCTTCTCTTACTTGATTGGATGACAGTTTTCATTTGGAATAGGAGTTGCTGTGCATCACTAGTGTTTTATAATTATGGTTTGGTTTTTTTTTTCTTTGCTGTTGTAATTATATGTTCACTTTTTGTCCCAGATCATGTACCAGGCTATCAAAGAAGTAAAATCTGCTGTTATGTTTCTGTAGCCATTTTGTTCCACAAACATAGCAGAAGTCCCTCTTATTTCTTGTGCTATATGATCTAACATGGAATATGCAATTACCGCCCATCTGTATGATCCTGCATGACCTGCTCAGCTTGCAATAGTACACTGTGCTCTGATCCCATGCCTAAGAATTTGCTGGAAACCTGGATAACCTCTACCTTGTAATTTGCTTTTGTAGTTAAGGTTGTAAATAATGGCCAGGCATTAACTTCTAAACACTGTTAGAATACAAAGACTTTTTGGTGAAAAATAAATTCTATTAAAGAAAAATCATGATTCTGACAAAAGGAGATGACTGCATTAATAGATATTCTTTATCTTGTTTACTGTTGTATTTAGAGAAGACTGAGGCTGTATTTTGTGATTTGATCACACACGAAATACTATGCAATTTGCTTAGTCTTGAGTCTAGGCTGGTTTGCATGTGGCTTAATGTCCCAAACAATTTCCAGGAAAACTGTGCTCTGAGATGCTTAATTCTGAAGAGGTCACATTAGTCCCTATGCAGGATGCTATCTGCAAAACCAAGAAAAGATCTAATATAAACAAACCAGTCTCTTCCTTCTTCCTCCTCCCCCGTGGTAAGTGAATCTTGGCCTTTTGAAGAAAAAAAAATCTATTCAGTTTAACTAGCCATGTCATATTAGAAAAACCTAAGCGCTGTGTACTGTCAGATGCTTCCAATTACTGAGAAATCAGAAAAAACTGCCAATGTTCAAATCAACATTCAGATGAGCATAATCAAAACAAAAAGTCTGCCTTAAAGGTTATTGGATGGAGGGGGAGAGAGTTATTTCACTGAGGGAAATATTCAAAGCCCTTACTTGGTTATTCCTTCACACACTTTTGAAGCACTATGCATTTCTAACAAATCATCTCTGAGTCCCAAATGAAAAGTGAAGCAACTTTCTATGAGAAAATTTTGTTAATGTAAAACCAAAAAAAGAATTTTCATTCAATATTGGAACACTCTTTTAGCAAGCTTACAAATGTAATAATTAAAAAGAAAAGTCTCTTAAATGTCCAGGAGTACTGCAATAATAGATATTAAAATCTAATGCATTGCAGATCAGCTACACATCTAAGTTTGCGGACATAACTACAGGTGAAAATGGTGTAAATCAACACAGCTTCACTGAGTCCAAGTAGTATGAATCATTTTCATATTTTTAGTCATTGGAAAATACAAAAATAGTGGAAAAGCATTTGTTAGCTTTTGTGCATGAATTTGATGATTTAACTGATTGTCTTGCCACAAACAGCTATATGTAACAGCCTTGGAATTGAATTGCAACAGCTGAATCAGTTACTTTTATGAATCAGCTCAACATATTCAAACATATGCTATATTGGTCTTTCAAACAACTGTATCTTTCAAAACTTAGAATGTATTATTCAACTCCAGTCAGAAATATTTGGGCATATCTTCCAGTCTGCAATAACAAAGAACTTTGAAACCCTGAAATCAGTGGAAAGCAAAATTATTCAGATATGCCCAGAAGAGTATTAGCATTCAACATATCCTCAGATATTTATAGAATCATAGAATCATTTAGTTAGAAAAGACCTTTAAGATTATTGAGCCCAACTGTACCTGTCCACTACCGTGTCTCTAAGCACCTCGTCTACCTATCTTTTAAATACCTCCAGGGACTGGTACTTGACCACATTCCTGGGTAGCCAGTTCCAGTGCCTGATAACCCTTTCAGTGAAAATTTTTTCCTAATGTCTGACCTAAACCTCCCCTGGTGCAACTTCAGGCTGTTTCCTCTTGTCCTATCACTTGTTACTTGGGAGAAGAGACCAACACCCATCTTGCTACAACCTCTTTTCAGGTGGTTGTAGAAGGCAAGAAGGTCTCCCCTCAGCCTTCTCTAGGCTAAAACATGCCAATTCACTCAGCAGCTCCTTATAAGACTTGTTCTCTAGACCCCTCACCAGCTTTGTTGCCCTTCTCTGGACATGTTCCGGTGCCTCAATGTCTTTCTTGAACTGAGGGTCCCAAAACTGAACACAGTATTCAAGGTGTGGCCTCACCAATGCCAAGTACAGGGGAAGGATGACTTCCCTGGTCCTGCTGGTCACACTGTTCCTGATACAAGCAAGGATGCCATTGACCCTCTTGGCCGCCTGGGCATGCTGCTGGCTCATGTTTAGCTGGTTGTCAACCAGGACCCCCAGGTCCCTTTCTGGTGGGCAGCTTTCCAGACAATCTTCCCCAAGCCTGTAGCACTGCATGGGGTTGTTGTGACCCAAGTGCAGGACATGGCACTTGGCCTTGTTGAACCTCTTGCAATTGACCTTGGCCCATTGATCCAGCCTGTCCAGGTCTCTCTGTAGGACCTTCCTACTCTCAAACAGATCAACACTTCCATCCAGTTTAGTGCCATCTGCAAAATTGCTAGGGGTGCTCTCAATCCCCTCATCCAGGTCATTGGTGAAGATGTTAAACAGAACTGACCCCAACACTGAGCCCTGGGGAACACCACTTGTGACCGGCCTCCAACTGGATTTAACTCCATTCACCACCACGCTTTGGGCCTGGCCATCCAGTCAGTTTTTTACCCAGCAAAGAGTACGCCCATCCAAGCCATGAGAAGCCAGTTTCTCAAGCAGAATGCTGTGGGAAACGGTGTCAAAGGTTTTACTGAAGTCCAGGTACACTATATACACAGCCTATTCCTTGTCCACTAAGCAGGTTACCTTGTCATAGAAGGAGATCAGGTTAGTCAAACAGGACCTGCCTTTCATAAATCCATGTTGACTGCACCTGATCTTCTGGTTCTCCTGGACATGCTGTGTGATGGCATTCAAGATGATCTGCTCCATGACCTTCCCTGGCACTGAGGTCAGACTGATAGGACTATAGTTCCCCGCATCTTCCCTCCAGACCTTCTTGTAAATAGGCAACACATTTGCCAACCTCCACTCAAGTGGAACGTCCCCAGTCATCCAAGACTTCTGATACCTGATGGAAAGGGACTTGGTGAGCACCTCCGCCAGCTCTCTCAGTACCCTTTGGTGGACCCTGTCCGGCCCCACGGACTTGTGTATGTCTAAGTTGTTTAGCAGTTGCTAACCATTTCCTCTTGAATTACGGGGGGGTTTATTCTGCTCCCCATCGCTGCCTTCCAGCTAGGTACCAACTGGTCTTACTATTAAGACTTACTATTAAGACTGCACCTCCTGTCATACTCTTTATGATGAACAGCATCATTATATGCTTTTTCCAAAATTAATTCTAAAAAGCCATACTAGTTTAGTCCAATATTAACAGTTATTTTCTGTCACTTCAAAAGATTTTGGCTTTTGAAACAAAAATAAGCTGTCTTGAAACTTTAAACTTACTATTATAAAGGTGTTACAATAGAGAATCTATTGGCAACAACATTTTCTTGTAATTAAAAGCTGATCTTGTGCTAAGTTACCATATTTGGCTTTGTCATTGTAAGATTAGCAACTTTATGATGCCACAAGAGTTAATGTGGAAGAAATTTTATGTTCTAATTTGGTATCTGAGACTACAGTTCTTCAAAATACATTACTGGAAAACAATAGTTTCTGGCCAGCTGATAATAGTATGGAAATCTGTCCAGTCTTCGTTAGTTTAGCCCTTTTCTGATGGGAGGGTCTTATGGACAGTAATATCTTTTAAAGTTGAGGAGGAACAAGGGACAGACATGTGTGTTAAAAGATGAGTTTTGGCATAAGAAAACTTGCTCTATTGTCTATCTAGTGTTAATCCAAATAAATAGTTTGCTTGCCATTCATGTAATCTGTAAGTTGAGCTAGCATGTTATCTTCAACAGTGTTGAACAGCGGTTTTTATGAGTTTTCTACTTTGATTTTAAATCCTTAGTTATCAAAATGAAATAATGAAAAAAGACTTACTGTGTTACATAGGAAAAATGTGCAATCACATGAAGAATTCTTTACTGATTTTTTGTGATGAAAGGCTCTGTCTTCTGTAAAAATTTAAGTAGTTTTATTCTTTTTCTGTGATTCTTTATATAAGTCAGTCCTATTTTTTTGTGGATAATGATTAGTGGGCAAACCCTCAAATACACTTGGAGAAATCCATGGGTGGTTGACATGAACATTTTTGTTTCCAAGACTGATGATCACCACACAAAACTGATGGTATGTAGCTGTAAGATAAGCATATTAACAATGAGACAGATGTCTAATACATTTTTAAAATTACTAGAGAAACTGCCATTGCCTGACATTTTTTCAACAATTTGCTTTCAGTTCACGCATGGTAACAACAACTTTTCCATCTTACTATTAATAACATTTCTTCAATATTATTTTTTAAAATATATTGAATTAAACAGCTTGCTTAAAACAGTGTCAAAGAAAAAGAACAAACTTCCTTATCAGCTTCTTTGCAGAAGCAAGATCAAAATTCTGGTAAATATGCTTATAAAGGTTTACTTTTTATTTCTCATCTTTCTGAGACAATATCATACTTGAACTGAAACACGTAATTCTGAAGTATAGAACAAAACCCAGCAAAATTATGCTTTTTGTTGCATTTTGAAAATGTTTTACATTCAAGCCATTTGACTCATCAGATTTATTAACATTTTATGAAAGGCAGAACTGTGTGCTGTTGTGAATAACAGGAGATAAATAAGACCCAAGTTTATTGTTTTGTCATCTTTGCTGAAAATGAGATGCTCAGTTTTGTCTTATTTATCCAAGGTTAAGATATATAGCCATTTTCTTATGCATAAATCTTCAAATACATTATGAAATAAAAATTCTTCATATAGTACAGTTCCTGACATTTAGTTGTAAAATGTCGCACAAAACTTGCTTTTTCATTAATGTTACACTAGTATTTTTTAAATTAAATAAAACCCCAACTTTAGTTAATTTCTGTTTCTTGTGAGGAGCTTAACCTAAATTGCAAAAAAAATCTAAAAAGAAAATAATTCTTCATACCCTGGAATATAAGCATATCTCCGTGAAATCCTACTACAAATGTCATGAAGAAGAGAGCTAAGTGATATAGGAGTATAAGACCCCTTGAAATCTATTGAAATTATGCTCCTATGCAAATTATTTTTTTTAACCTTCAATCATAGCAAGTAAAAAGCCTTCCAGAGGCTAGAAATAAATTGGAACTATGATTGTCTTTCTGGAACTCCAAAACCCTTAGATCTAGTGGGCTCAAACCACTAATCCATACATTTTTTTCTTTTTAGGGGTGTTTCACCATCATCAGTTTTCTGTTTATATGTGTCATTTATTAATTACTTTCCATATGTGGATTTGAAATTTTTATTCCCTTAACTTCAACAATATTTTATTTCTTTGTATTGAGACCATAAATAACTTCTAGTATTTCCATAAATAACAGCATTGTCTTGAGCATAGTTATAGATTTTTATTACATCACCTGAGTCTTGCCTTTTCCTATCTATGTCAATGTTTTCACCTGTTCCTCATACATCTTCTTTTAATGCATTTTAAATGAAAAGAATATTAATTCTCTGTTTCTGTTAGTCTGTATTTCTTACATTGCAGAATTGCCCCTGGAGTGAATTTAACAATTAGTATGATATGAAAAAAAATAAGTGCACTAATAAACTTATGTAAGTCCATATATAAAGCTAAAGCCTTCTTTGCTACAAATCTCTGACACAGAAAATCTGTAGATTGTTGACTGCAGACACATTGCACTCCTGGGACATAAAGAAGAAACATAGCTATTTCTTCACCCTCTCTCTCTTATTCAACAAACCATAGCACATAGTAAAATACGCATAGCTGTTAGTAGTGTCCTTCAGTGCCAGTTTTTTAGAGTTGCCCAGGTGTGGTAAGTTGGAGAACACCATCAAGGTAGTGCAATGAATAGGTCGGAGGTGTCATCAAGTCAGGAAATAATAGTTTACTTTCAGTGGCAAGAAAAAATATCTTTGACAGTTGCATTTCTTGCTTTACCAATTACCTGTCCAAAATCTAATGTTATTCTTGTCCTATAAGGTGTAATGGCAAATACTTGGCCAGAGCTGTTCACTGGTTCATTGGCCTAACATGGTTGTTCCAGCAAAATGTTAAAATTTGAGTGCACTGAGCCCTGCCCGTAGGCTGATATAAAATTTTCATGGTTTATGATTCCCCACTGACAGAATACTAAAATCTGATCCTTGCCTCCATCCATTCCTCTTCTCTGGATCTATTAATCCATCAAGAAATCTCTCTCCTGTACGTGTCCATATGTCTTCCTATCCTAGTGGACTGAGTCACATTGTACTCAGTAAGTACTCCTCTTTTGCTTTTTTAATTTCAACACTGAAGGTCATCTACCATTCTCCTGACCTCATTAAATCATTACACTGTAGACAGCTTATACTGGTTACGAATCTTATGAGGCTTACTTTAGCAAATACAACATTTACATGAGGATATGCTAATCAATGCTCAAAAAGAACTGCATGTAAATCAGTGCTGTATTTTATGCTCAATCTCAGGTTTCAAAGAAATCCTTGAAAACGTTGGTCATTGGATGTCATTTGTTACTCATATCTTTTGGGGATAGTTGGTAGTAGTATACTTTTTATGGAGTACATTTTTTCTTGAAAACATTATTATTAAGGCTAATATTTCTTCCAACAAATGCTAAGAAAGGGTTTATTTTTTATAGACTTCTTATTCATGGGAATATAAGTATGGTATTTTCCTCTGTCATAAGAAAATTATAGTCAGATAAAGTGAACAGGAGATTAATTGCAGATCCATATTCTCATTTTCAAATTCTTCATCACATATAGGTAAGCACACTCTATTTATCTATTCTGTCACCAAAGTGGATTTGTTTAATTATGTATATTTCTATTTTGTACTGCAGAACAAATTTTAGCTCTAACAAAGCAATGATAAATAAAAAAATATTCTCTTTTTACCTTTCTTATGTTTTCACAACTCATTAGTCAACATGAGAAGATCTGAATTAATTAAAGAAACTGACTTAATAAATTTCTTTCTCTGACTTGTAGGAGAAGAAAATAAGGAGGAAGGTACAGGTTAGATCAACCCTTCTTTAAGGATTGGTCTTGATACAATATTTACTTAAGAGTTTGTAGCTGACATTGGGGAAAAAATATAGAAGTGTGTTAATTAAATTTGATTTTATTTATTTGTATTGTGTGCACAGAAAGACCAGAGCAGCTTATAAAAAAACCTGGATATCATTGAGTATTCAGGCAGTAAGAAGGAAGCACCAATTGGTAACAGTAGAGAACTCATCATTTGGAAGAACCTCAAGGCTTGTGTTTCTTACCTGGGAGATGTCTGTGAGATACTAACATGGTTCTGAAAAAGGCAATAGAGCTTATGAGGCAACATTTCTGAATGTAAAGATGAGTGCTTGACTAAAAGTCATGAGTAAAATTCCACTTGGTGTGTTTAATGCTGTCCTAGAGATTCATGTTACAAATGAGTAGAGAAGGGTTATGAATATCATAAAATAAATGGAGAGCCTATAATTTGAGAGACAGCAAAAATAATTTGTTTAGTCTCGCAAGAAAAGCTAAGCAGAGCTTTTGTTCACTATAAATGTGTCAAAGTGCACAAACTAAAAGGAGATAACATCTATTTAAGATAAAATGGCAGGGGGACTGAATAAAAACCCCTCAAAGTTGTCTCAGAGCAAGTTAATAAAAACTTATATATATAATTTTTTTTTACAAAAGTCAGAAAAAAACCTAGCTGAGTGGGTAATGATAAGGGTCCAGAAATATTTTCAACTAATATGTGCATGTATATCTTTCATTTCTATTAGCCTTACATTGATTTTTATAGCCATCCTAAAAAAGGATAACAATGCCTTTTATGATATATTTTTCTTCTCTTACTGTATTTCCTTTTTTTTTTTTTTTTTGTCTTTTTTTTCCTGGTAGGTAAGCGCTAATGTAAAGGCCATCCAATTCAGTACTATCTTTCTCATTCTATCAGATGGCTTTGGGACTTAAGCGTTCTGATACAGCTTCTTTTACTTATTTTTATAGCACCAGGAAAAATATTTGACCTATGGTACACACTTCACATTAGGAGTTTGGTTAGGTTACTCTGATATGGGGCTATTAACACCCTACAGTTCCATAAGCCATTCAAGACCATTAGTAATTATGGAGATTATCTTCATATTTACAGACACAAGTGTACAATTAAGTACACAGTTAGAAATTCATCATAGTAATAAAACCTTCAGCTGTGCTTATTTGTATCTAGCCTGTACACTTAAGTGTTTTATTTGGACCTCTGCTAATCTATTCTTTCTCAGTGCAGGAAATGAGTTATTAAATATTCTTCTGCCTAGTTGTTAGGTTGTTGGTTTTTTTTTTTATTACTGCATTTTCAGGAATTTATGAACTCTTCTAATATTTCTATTTCAATTGTTTTTCTAATCATAGAATCATAGAATCATAGAATGTTATGGGTTGGAAGAGACCCCTAGAGGTCATCTAGTCCAACCCCCCTGCAGTGAGCAGGGACCCTACTAACTAGATCAGGTTGCTCAGAGCCCCTTCCAACCTGGCCTTGAATGTTGCCAGGGATGGGGCCTCCACTACCTCTCTGGGCAACCTGTTCCAGTGTTTTACCACCCTCATTGTAAAGAATTTCTTCCTTATATCTAGTCTAAACCTACCCTGGTT
>JAKFQP010000138.1:1014431-1028067 GCA_023375905.1 Nycticorax nycticorax | reverse complement strand
TCACTAGGTTCGTCAGGCAGGACTTGCCCTTGGTGAAGCCATGCTGGCTATCTCGAATTATCTCCCTGTCCTCCATGTGCCTTAGCATAGCTTCTAGGAGGATCTGTTCCATGATCTTCCCAGGCACAGAGGTGAGGCTGACAGGTCGATAGTTCCCCGGGTTTTCCTTTCTACCCTTTTTGAAAAGGGGCACAATGTTTCCCTTCTTCCAGTCACCAGGGACTTTGCCTGACTGCCACGACTTTTTGAATATCAGTGAGAGTGGCTTGGCGACTACATCGGCCAATTCCCTCAGGACTCTGGGATGCATCTCATCAGGTCCCATGGACTTATGTGCATTCAGGTTCCTCAGGTGGTCACGAACCTGATCTTCTCCTACAGCAGGAGGGGTTATGCCCTCCCGGTCCCCCTCGTGCCATCCATTAACTCGGGAGGGGTGAGGAGAGAGGTTGCCAGTGAAGACTGAGGCAAAAAAGTTGTTGAGTACCTCAGCCTTCTCCTCATCTGCTGTTACCAGCTTGCCGGTATCGCTCATCAGCGGGGGTACGCTTTCTTTAAGCATCCTTTTCCGGCTGATATACCTGTAGAAACCCTGCTTGTTATTTTTCACATCCCTAGCCAAGTTTAGCTCCAGCTGTGCCTTGGCCTTCCTGATATCCTAATATCTTATTCAGACCTATAGTTGCTCTTTTTGCAAAGTTTCTGTGGCTTCCTCTTCTGGGTGTGATTTAATTTCTTGAGATAATTTTGCATGCACTGATCACCTTTGTAGTTTCCTCTAAGAATAGTTTCCTTTCCTTTTTATAGCAATGTAAGCTGAGACTAAGTCCTTTTTCTTTTAAAGAACACATTAGGGATTATTTGGTGAGGATTATTGTGATGGAAATGACATGATGTGGTTGCTTGTAACTTCTGACTCAGGAGGTCCTGATGTTAATAATATTGTTCACATGAAATAAATATATAAACTCAAGTCAGCAGAGTGTGCGCGATTGCCTGTGTTTGGAAGCCTGGACTACAAATTGAGCCACACCAGCCTAGTACCTGGATAATTTTTAATCATGTGTTAATCCAAGAATGTTCTGTAGCAACAGAGATTCTTATTTCTATACTTCTCCTGGAAATCATTATGAACAAGAGAGAAAGTTTTTGAAGAAAACTAAGTAACATAGACCTTTGCAGGTAATAGATCTTACCAAATTGTGATTATTTCTCCTGACCATCCATTTCTGGGGTTACAACAAAAGCATTGCATGGCATATCATTTTGATATCTACAAAACAAATCAGGTTGCTTCTGAAGAGAAAGTATTTAAAGCACTATTCTGTGTAGTTTGTATTATAGAAGAGGAATTTAGGGAAAAAAAATCCCTGCCTGTACATGCTAAGTACAAGTAAATTTTGAACACCTCTTGAATATAACTTGGCAAGAAAAAAAAACTAAAGATAGCAAATATGGAAATTTTAATTCCAGTTTTCACAAGCTGCTATATTTTATTGCTTGCAAAGATAGTGAAATAATGACTTTACTTAGGTCAGGAACCTAATGGCTTTCAGAAACTGTCTATAATGAAAAGTTCACTGAAACACCTCATAGGTCACTTGTTCAGTTTAGCTTTATAGCCTAGCTAAATTTTCTGCTAGGTGAAAGTACTTAGCTGTGAATAAATACGTTACACATATTCTGTAAAGGCTAAATTGTTTTTAATCTATATGCAAATGTGCTTTAAATGTATTGTGTTGGTTGTTCTCCTTTATTATGTTACTGATGCAACAGGTAACATACTCATTGCTGTAATAACTGAAACACAAAAAATATTACTAGAGAAAATAAGAATTCATTACATTTAACATGTAACATGGAAATGAAAATCATACCAATGTTATTAAAAGAAAAAACTGCAGAAGGAATGTTTTCCTCTTAATGACAACAAACATGTTGAATACCTTGATCAGATACAATAAATTGCTTATACTGTATAAAACCAGCGCACTCAAATATTGAGCAAATGTCTCAAAAAAATTTATAAAAGAGGGTTTTTACATTGTAAGCCAAAATTTTTACTGTTGTACTACTCAGTAAATTGGACATGGTAGAAATTATAATCAAGCTATGTTTCCTTGATTTTCTTTATAAAACTAGAGTTTAATTTGCTATAAAAATACAGAACATACAAATGAGAAATAGCAGCACAGTAACATGGATGAGAATAATTTTTTCATTCATAGTTTTCAACAGAAATATTTTCAACTCGTCTTTTAGCTATAGTTCAAAACATTTATTCTTGATTTATTTTTTACAGGTTTAGTTTGTTTTGTTGGGGGTTTTTTTACATATTTATATTACCTGACAAATCCCTCTGACTGTATCTCAAAGAGCAAATGTGCTGCTTGGAACTAAGACCACCTCACTTCTGTGTCGAGTCTCTTCAAATCATTACGGCACTTGCAGGGATTGCATACATGCCCTGGGATCAAAATAGAAGATCATAAAGAGTGACTTAGGCAACATGCTTGAGTAAAAGGGTTCATTCACAGAATATGAGTAGGCAGTAAAGATACATGGCTGTTATGACCATTAATACAACCTTGAGAACTTCTATACTTTTTTTTCTCTTTCATTATGTCTTATATCAACATTTTTTTCCATTGCAGGTGCAATTTGTTCCCTCAGGAGAAAAAAAGTTCAGTCAGTAGTTGGAAGATGCCATTGTCTGCCATTTACATGCACAGATGATAATTAGCTAGTAACTTTTAAGACACTTGGCCAGGTCAACTGGATGCTCAAGACTAAAATCATGTTATGCACTTTTTGAAAATGTAAAGACATAAACTTATAAGAAGGATACAGCAATAATCTTGTTTTTAGTCCAGGCTAATTTTTTGAACTATTACTCAAGATTGCCTTTTTCAGGCCCCACCCCCCCCGCCCCCCCGTCTCACTTGCTTTCTTCATCTCTTTCTCATTCCCCCACTACTTTAGAAAAAACTGATAATACAGGCTAAAGGATCTACATTCTCAGGAAGCTGATGAGAATTTTTTACCCTTTTTAAATTTATGTATTTGTGGGTTTTTTACCTTTTGACTGTCTCAGCAGGGTAAGATAGAAATACGAGGCTACATGCATTTCCTTGCATGAACATTAACGTATTCAGATACTTCTGATCTTAAATATAAAGGTAATTTTCAATCTCAGTATATTTTTCTAGATCTTTTTTTTTTTCTATTTTGCTTTCTTCGATGTAGACAATAGTAATATTTTGGAGTTGGAGAAAATACACTGCAAAAAAGAATCTGTGACACATCACCTACAAGAATTATCTTCCAACATTGTGCTTGTCATCAATCACGTAAACATACCATTTAAGTCCAATACTTGTCTTTATAGTTGATTGTTCATTTACGTTTATGAAGATTGTCTGCATAATGGCCGAGTTACAGTCCTAGCCTTAGAGAAAGACCAAAGTGTTTTTGAACTGAACAGGTTATTACTTAGAGAAGGAAATCACTGGAAAACAGAAACTGGGTGTAGTTGGGACTGTAAATATCCCACAGGAAGGATAGTATGGCACATCTGTTAAGAAGGTATTTATAACTGATAAGCTTCATTATGAAACAGTTTTCTTTTTTAGTTTTCTTTCTGTTCCCTACCACAAACAGGCAAAGTTTTGTATTGTAAGTGCTATTCTGAGCCAGACTGTGTAGCCTTTCATGGTTTTTTGGGTGTCAAGGGGGTTGGCTTACTGCCATAGAGTTAAAAATAATTGAATTCAGTGCTGCATGAACCTGTGTCATGGCAGTTAGCCCCATCTATTCAAATTAGATGGAAAGGATTTCTTTAATGCCACTAACTGATTAAGAACTGCTTCTGATAACAATAAGGGGAAGACCCTCATATGTGAGAAGAGAAATACAGATTTCAACATGATTTTGTGTCATTAATAAGTAAACAAGTAGTTTTCACTGGAAATTAATGTATTAAAAAATTAGACATGTTTCAAACTCTCAACTAAATAGAACTGCATGATTTTTCTTAGATGTATGATGTTATCAAGGGAGTCTAAGTATCAAACAGCAAATAAAAAGTTATTCTGAAACTAACTGCCATGATATTATGTAAATCTAAATACATTGGTAGAGGTTGAGTTTCTTTGTAGGACATCTGTCTGCTCATAATGCTGTAAGTAATCCCATAATATTTCCAGTTTGTTCCTACTGTGTGCTGGATATATAGCATGCACATTAGACTCTATGCTATGAGCAGTAAAGGATCATTACTATCGTTAATTAAAAAAAAGAGAAGAAATTTTTGGTTTGTTCCTTTAAATCAAGCCATTGAGGACACTGGAAGTAAATGTTAAAATATATACATACATATATACATAAATATACATAATAATATATACATAAATATATACATACATATATACATACATATAGTTGTTCTATCTTGTTGCTTCTGAAAATATTACATTCTGTAACATCCTCTTTTTCTAATAATGTATAGCTCCCCTGGAGACACTTCCATATTTAATGAAAAGTGGAATTATCACTGCTAGGCTTCCATCTATTATTTTTTTTAACTTTTCTTTTTCTCTGTTCATTATGAGTAATTGATATCACCATAGACAGAAATTGTATTAGTGGAGTTAGGATATAGGATTATAGAGCTGTCTTATCAACTTTGCTGAAAGTCCAGTGAACATTTTATTAGTTACTACATTTTCTAGTTTAATCATGAAAAGTGTGTTTTATTCATAGATGAACATACAGAATATATGCTGCCCAAGAAAATAGTTTCAGCAGTGCTAAGAGTGAAACAAAGCATGCTAACATAGAGGTAGAAATCATTAAACACTTAAACTGAAAATCACTTTATGTGTGTCAATGCAGGAAAAAGAAAATAAATAGTGCAATATAATTAAATGGAGCCAAAATGAATATGATTTTACAATGTCAGATTTCTCTACTGAATATCCATTGTAATAAAGCTGTGGTAGATGTTCAGAACAAAACTAATATTTGTAAATTACAAGATTATAAATGAATAAAAACCCCAGTGAATCCATCTAAGATAAATTGATGATCCAGGCTATTGTAGTTAAAGCAAAGATACGGACAAGATTAAACCTATGTACACTAGGTTGTCAAAATATTCATTGATGATGTTAGGAAAAAGAAAAGGTCAGGAGAGGTACTGGGTATATGTTGTACATGTGGTGATTCTTAAGTTTTCAGACCTGAGCTGGCTCCAGTAAGACTAATATTAATCCAGGTGAAATCAGTAACAAAAAATCCTTCATGACAGCAGAATCTAGTCTATGTTTCATTACTTAATAAAGTCAGGGTCAGGCTCAAATTTGTTTTCCAAACAGGTTTTTGACTTCACAGTAAATAATAAAAGAAGCTGGTAGAGCTTACAATGAGGTCAGATAAACCAGTGATATTGTCTTTGGTTTAGGCAATTCCAGAGCACTGATCATTTTTCTCTATCAAAAATTTTGGATATACTGTTGAGCAAAGCAGAGGTATCAGTCATGTCCAAGTTAATCCTTAGCATCCTCAGATAAGATCACTTGAGCAATCAACTTCAAAACTAAAAAAACCCCAAAACATTCCTTCACCCTCTCTGAATATCCAACCTAATGTCAGTTATGCCATATTTGTTTTCAGAGCTGTTTTGAAACATGAAGGTAGCTTAATACTCCATTCAACCCTGTCTGTCAAACTTAGAACCATACTCTTCTTCCATAGTCTTTCCTCCCTGTTTTAGTGGAACTGAATTTCTTAATTTCACAGTGAACATTCTCACAGTCTGATTTCTCATTCAGGTTTCTAGTGGAACTAAATGTGAGAGATAGTAACGAGTTTATGTATTAGGAAAAATAAAAATTAATAGATACATTGGAAATTAATTTAGACTAGTCCTTGTTTATTATATCTTTCTGTAACCTGTCTTTCTATTCTTCAAATTCAGTGATCTTGTTAATTAGAAATCCATTGGGTTTCATAAATGAATTAATTAAGTTAACTTATTATCAGAATATACTTGTTCCTGCTTATGCCATCTGAATTAAATCACCTGGAAGTACCAAAGTTGCACTAGGGGAACTGACTGAAAGAATACAGCTTTTTTAAGCTGCTGTCTGTAAGCATAGTATGCTACTGTTGAAACAAATGAAATCACTTTCATCAGCATTGACAAGGTCAAGATGTTGTATCAAACCTTTCTTTGTGCAGTCCCTGCTCAAAGTATGGAAAGTATTTGCCCAGCTTTGTGTAAATTGCCATCGTTATGAATAACTTAGTGATATGGTATCTCTTCACTTCACATACACACTCACAACAAAACAACAATCTTTCCTTCCTCCCATTCACCTGCATTACTCATATTTAAAATTCCACACTGGTGATGGAAATATGGCATGAAATTGTTGATGCTAGATTTGATGAAATGGCCAAGTGGACAACGCTCATATGTTGAGCAGAACTCCAAAACTTTCAGAAGTGAGTCAGGTGGAATTTTAATGACAATAGAAATTGTGAGTGCACTCACAAAATACTATTTATGTGATGAACGAATGCACTTTTTGTGTCATTAACTAGAGTATAATTAAAAGGGTCACAGGGGTCTTATGGAATAATTTGATTTCTCAGCTGGAAAAGTAGTCCAGAATACCAGAGCGCCTTAAATCATCCCTGAGACACCTTTAGGCTTATCTTCAGAACACGTTCAATAGATGGATAGTCTTTTCTGTTAAATATATTCCTTTGTCCTGCTCACAACTATAGAATAAATCATGGTTTGACCTATAGAGAAAATAGAATAAGAGTGGTGGGCGTTGCACTTAGTAATATGAAATATTCTTAAAAAAACCCCACACCATTGTTTTTGTAGCTATATGTTATTTCAGTCTGCAGAGCTAAATAATAAAGAAAATTATCTAGTCCTTAAAACATCTATAATATATTTTCAGCTGTAAAATTTATTTGAAATAAACAGTTTTCATACCTGGAAACACTTTCAGCATTTCAACATTTAAATTCAGTTCTTATGAAATACTTGCATTTAATTGCATAGTTTCTTTTTTAGCATTCTTGCAAGGAATGTATCTTGTACCATCATCAATTACTCTATCAACAGATATATACAGTTCTAAATATTTTTGGAATCTTAAAAAAAATTCAAGTGTTTTCTTTAAGCTACTTAAAAAGAAAAAAAAAAGCTGTGGTAGCTATCAGTTTCAGCATTTTGTCAATAATGACTTTGGATGAGTAAATATTCATTTCAGTTGTGTCTTTGCTATTCATGCACTAAAAAGGAAAAGTCAGAACAGTGTTGTTGGAGCAGGACAGGTATTATTGCAACAACCAGCACCTAGTTCTGTTTTGCCTGCCACTCCAATGGGCTCAGCTGCTTGACTTTTGGATATCATGGATTTCTGGGAAGTCATTCATGCACAGGAATTGCTGTCATACTGGGAACAAACTAATAGCCTTCTGAATTACCTGTGTCCATTTTTCATTTTTGTGAATAATGTTACAAAGTGAAAAACTGGACAGTGAAGTTGGTATGTTGAAATGAAACTAGGGGTTTATTATAGGTATTGCAATAGTTTCAACATCATTCAGCACTGGTATGACCTTTGATTCTCAGATGAATGTGTACAGTTTTAGGGCCACTTCTTGAATTCTCCTCTCTCTTTTAAACAGATTCAATTAATGAACATGCCGAAATTGTGTGTATAATGATTTCATTAAAAGCAATTTTTTTTAATTTCATCTAGTGGTATTTTAGATTTGACAATGAAATTAAAAGGCTTTGTCTTGTTCCATTAAGAGAGAAAAATAGAAGTCTCCCATTAGAAAATATTTCCATCCCAGTTACATTCACATACTTGAAGACATAATCCTCCTCTTTAAATGCTTTCTACAAATCAGTCCAGTGCCTCCTCAGCAGATTTAATGCCTCATAATGTAGATTTCAGGAGGGGGAGGGAAGAAATTACTGTTATATTACTAGTATGCTCTTGGAAGGTGATGTAAATTATTTGACTTAATTCCTGATAATAAATTAACAGCAGTACCAAATTACTGCATAAATAGACTATCCTACAGAGTGCTATTTAAAAAGGAACTGCAATAAAACTCTTTTTAGTAAAACCATTTTAATTCTCAAAAGACATTAATGGAAAGGAAAAGGTATTACATTGAGAAGGGCATATGGAAAGTTTTGCTATAAACAACATTCCACTGTTTAAGAGCTTTATGAACCACTTAAATTTCTTTTGATCAGGTTAGTGTTTAAGCTGTATTTATTACTTTTTATAACAGTATTGGATAACTGATACTATAGGGTGTCATATATTTCTACTTTTGCTGTCTTAAAAACCAAAATAAGTTTTACCAAATCCAGAAGTTCACTTAGGAGAAAAAAGATTTAAAAGAAGAATGAAGAAATGTATTAACTGTGGGATGTTAAAGGTGTTTAGTTCAGGCACTTTGATATGAGGGAAATTGAAATTAAATTTGAGCTGATCACAATATAGGAAAAGCCCCTTCCACATGATCATAATATAAAAGATGTTCTTGATATTACCTAAAGAGATTTTTCTCTTGATATTCACTGAAAGAGGTTTCTCTTGATGGTATGCTTAATAATATGCAGCTGATGTATACTGACATAATGCATGGAATATACTAATATTCTAAACCAAAATGATAAAAACCTGAGTCCAAGCTGTAATGGAGTGGTTTTTAGGATGCAACTTCCGTAAACAATAGTGAGGAGTGAGTGAGAAGGCTGTGATAGTCTTTCCAAGATGGTAATTATGCTGAGTAGAGAAGGGAGGTTTTTTCAATTAGATAGTGAAGCAGAACATACTTTTAACCTGAAGCTGCTTGTGTTGGATGGAACAATAGCAAAGTTCTCATCTGAGTTTCTACAGTTTATCTTAATTTTATTTAAAAATGGCAGAGAATTATACTGAGAGAGATACTTTCTTTGTAAAAATTGTAGGTTCTGGTTAACTGAACTTCACTAACCTAAAAGGTAGAAAAAGTAATTATACTCTTAATTTATATTTTTTTTAAATACTCATATAAGAAAGTGTTTCTTACTTGTATATTTCATATTTACATAAAACAAGGAAAACGAATCTGGAAAAAATAGCTATTACATTATTTCCATTGTACATAAGTTGGATGAAAAGAGAAATAGAAATCTATGGCAGATCTTCTGTGTCCTACTCCAGATTTTTAAGTTCATTTTTTTCTTTGAAGATCAGTAACTTCAACAGTGTTGTCACCAAGATCTTATAAGTAGTGTAAGAACATATGTTTGCAATATATTGTGTATTTGGGAAAAGGAACAATTTATTTTTTATTAACTTTGTTGCAAGATTGCACAAACTAAGCAGAGAACCTACTTTCTTTTTAGCAGAGCTCATAATTCCTAACCTAGAAGAATCACTTCTTTCAGAGGACATTGTATTGCAGTTTCCAATCTGAGATGAAAGCTGGTGAGACTCCAACACAAGTAATATTGCCAAGCTGTTTTGTGGTGTACAGAATGCTGGACCTTTCCACTAGGAACTGGAGTAAGATCAACAAAATCTTTCACATAGGGCATCAGGCAGTCTTTAGATAGACAGTGATATTCAGTCACTGTTGAGTTGGAATTAATTTAAACTGGTCACCTAGAAATGAAAAGCTACTTTTCCCGTTTCCTGCTCGCTTGAACATCTCAATTTACACACAGGTTTAACATCTCTATCGTGGGTCAGGTGTACTGAAGAGTGATGATTTCAATATATGGATTAATTGGGCTCCTGACAGATACAATGGCAATGAGGGCAATGGCTTAAATGTTATGGAAATAATTGTAAATCTGTAAAAGGCCTTCTATCGAGTTATAGCTCATTTTTGTTGATTTACTTGAGTACTTGTTCCAGATACTCCTCAGAGACATGCTAGAAGCTGAGAAAGTTCTATAATAAAAGTGATATACTGTGAAACAACAGCTATTCTTCAGCTGCAGTCAAGATGGAAACTATTCTGCACTGTATTTTATATTGTGTTTTCTCTTTGTGGCTTGGCTTTGGTTTTGTTTGCACTTTATATCATAGGATCAGTTTGTCCCTAGAATTCTACTGGGAAATCTCTGATACCTCTTGTTTAGTTTCTCAGATCATATGCTGCAGTATATTCTAGGCAAAATTACTTATGCTTTGAGGTTTTTCTGTAAAACACAGATCATGTTTGCAGTGCGAGCTGTAAATAAGGTTCCATTAGAAAACTCATGTTTATGCTAAGGTTACACCTGCCAAAATTGAGTTATTTTGGCTGTGAGTCAAGGAAGACTTTCAAACAAATCTATCTGTTAATTTCTGATTAAAAAAAAATAGACAAATTGTGTAAATTTCCTGACTGAAAGTGTGCTTTTCACTTTTTGTAGAAATTATGGCATCTCCACTCCCCGGGGCACAAATTCTAGAAGCAGATTTGTCTTTCTTCTGTCCATGAGTAGGGTTCATCCCACCTAATTAGAGATATTTCACTAGGGATTGTAAGTTAGGATCCTCATTTTTGTAGGTTTTTTCAGTGAAGTTGGAAAGAGCAGCCCATCCCTCCTAAAAGACAGTTTGTTTTCTACATGTACATGTTATGTCCATGTTAAAGCCATTGTATCTAGTACCCAAAATATAATTAAGTATTCTGGTATTCTGGATTCATATACATCTACAGAATTTTTTCAGAGAAGTTTTGCTAGATTTAAGAAATATTGTCAGGATTATTATTTGTGGACACAAAACTTCACAGGGCAAAAAAAGTCCCACATCTGAACTGCAGTTTCACGATTTGCATGGTTCAGTAACAGAACAGAACCCTTGTAAATCCTCATCACATAATCGTTAAGAGAAACTTTGTTTTTCTCTGTCAAATAATGAGATTTTTCTGGAATTGCCATATATGAAGAGCTAAGGTATTTATAAACATTACAGTTTAGTTCTTTTTGCAGTGACACAACCATTCTGAGAGAACCAATTCATCAGGGCCAGTGTTCATCCGGTTGAAAAGGATTTCCCCTGATTCAACAGGCACTGAAATCAAGTGTCTAGTCTATATATAACTTATGTCTTTAATGCAAAATGTCACCTACCATTTCCTTACTACCCTAATTTTTCCTTTCTAATAGAAATACAGAATAGTAATTGATAAGATGCAATTACTATCTACACACTTGGATTTATCTTAATATTGTACCTTTGATTTGTTGAGAGGATTTAATGCTGCAGTCCTTTAGAACCAATGCTTGTTGTGAATAGCCACAAAACTGTTCTGGAATATTGAAAATACTTCTTAGATGAACTACAGAACATTAACTCTTTAAATTAAACAGTCAGTAGGAATAGTTTCCTTAATTTAAAATCTATTTATTTATTTAAATAAAGGTAGAGTAACATAAATGTTTTAGTTATGATTTTTTGTTTCTGACATTGTTGCAGATTAACTTCACTTATTAAGAGGATTTAACATTTCAAGAGCATTTCCTCATTATATTCCTATATCTTACATTTACTCTTCATTTTTCATTATTGACCAGTTGTTCCTCATTCTCCACTGTATGTCAGTGTGAGATCCTAGCTTACTCACTGTTCTTGAAAGAGATGATTTATCTCTGATCTTGATAACATCTTTTTACTACATAGGAGGAAGTATATCAAAATGCCATCATTTTTAGTAGGAATGCTGGGAATCTTCCTTTCTACCCAGGACCCAAAAATTATGCTCAACAATATTTTGAAATAATGTTGGGGTGTATGCTCATCTTACGTTTCACAGTATAATTAAAACAATTACATATAAGGCACTAGTGCTGCATAGTGTGCAGACTAAAAGTTCTGTATGTTCACTTGTGCTTATATTTATAGTTTAGGTTGCTTTAATCTACTTTATGGAATATAGTTCTCATTAAAAGTTTGGATTTCAAAGTTCTAGCTGCAATAGGTGCACTAGTATTTTCACTGTTGTGATTTTTTGATCACTTTGGACCATAGCATTGTAAACACATGAACTTACAAAACTTCTGCTTCTACAGAAAAAAATAAGCAGTTTTGTCATAAGAAAAAAACCCAACACACATATATAGACATTTAATAAACACCCTAATATGAAAAATTTATAGGCCCTTCCTTGTCAGCATTATATTGATTTTTTTCACTAGATCTCTGAAATTCTTATTTTGTGAAAGATAAATTATAATTTCTTTTAAAATAAATAATGTTTTTCATTAGAGTTGCCTTTCCTGATATTTTTCTCATAAATCTACTGCTCTGCCTGAATTTAATTACCTAACACATGAAATTCATTACAATATCTTATACTATTGTTTCTGCCCATACATTCCAGTCCTTCAGAAAAACTATTTTTTTTTAAACTTCAGTTGTTTAGCCATCCTTCCATGGTGAAGGCTGTTGACTAGTAGAACAATTATGAGATATGCTAGAACTGTAGCTGCCATTGTGTAAAACCCCTGAGATCCATAATGAAATAAATAAATGTTGGAAAAGGAACATTAACTCAGTGCTTAAAAGTATAATTCAGAGCTGTGTCTTTAATAAAAGGCATATTGTCATGTATATTTTCATGTCTTTATAAATAATAAATTTTAATAATAGAACTTGTTATTAAAGATTTTGATTACTAGTGACTGTGATTTTTCTTAACTTCTTATATTTAAAATAGCTTTTAAAAATCTTTATACTTTCCTACTTCTACTATTCCTCTTGTACCATTATGTCTTCAGTTCAGATGTCTATCTCTTCTTCTCTGCCTCTTCTCCATAAATATCTTCCTCCCACCTCTCTCCCCAGAATACCACAAATACTGGAAAATCCAGCAATACAATAGAAGGATTAGTACTCTTCAGATTACTTGTATAATCTGTTTGTATTTCATGATGTCAAAATATTTAGATGTAATGCCTCCTCTGAAATTTCCCAATGGAACTCTGTAGGCTCATCTTTTCATTTTTCTGAGATAGCATTGTGTCTGAACCTACTCTCAGAGACCTTTCTCAGAATTGCAGCAGCACCTGGTGAAAAACCAGTATTTTTTCCTCTGATTTTCCACTGATGGATTTTTCCCTGAGCTAGAGAAATGAAAATTTTACACCAAGTTATGCAATAAGTAAATTAACCTTGTGTCAAGTTTACAAATGTAAAATTCTAGAAATGTGCCTCTAAGATATTTTTAAGCATGGTGAGGTTTGGTATTCCTCAGTATCCTGATGGAGTCTGTATTTAACTTCAGTCCAGCCAACAGAAAAAACCAAACCAACCAAACCAAGCCAAACAAATCATCTAACCAAAACAACAACAACAAACCAAAACAAAAGTCTTCCATTTGATGGCAATGAAGCTGCTTTACCTATTATTTAAAGGGAGGCTGGATGTGATTTAACCACCTTTCTCTAGGTCTAGAAGTTGGCAAAAGGGATGGAAGTTAATATTTTCTCTTACTTAGAAATTGGATATTAAAAAAAAAATTAACAACTTTCATTTTAATATTGATAATTTTAAAAATTATTATCATGTTATGATTTATTATTACTAAAGGGTTTTTCAGGGATTTT
>JAKFQP010000138.1:987762-1014003 GCA_023375905.1 Nycticorax nycticorax | reverse complement strand
ATATTATAATTGTCATAACTATGTTATTTTATACATTATAAGACATTAGTGTTCTATAGACTTGTATTAGGTTAACAATACAAAAAATAATGAAGATAAGATCTTGAATAGCATTCTCAGGATCTAGATGTAAAGTTTCCATTCATTTTTTTTAGCCTGATTAAGTTTCCATTTCATTTACATAATTTAAAAATGTCACCTGGCATTGTTAGTATGATATTATGCTGATTTGTCAATATCATTCTGAAGGGTAAACCCAAACAATTAAGCAAAATGGAAAATAGTGTTGAATGTTACCTATTATGTTCTGTATGCCTTTAACTCAACCACCACAAATTTACAAAAATTGCAAAAGGAATGTAATGATACTTGTTTGGGTGTTGATGCTTAAAAACTTGACTCCCTAGTTAATTAAAAGGTTATGCATTGTCCTCAATCATTTTTCTTCACTCAGGAAGGTGATAATTTTCTGCTCCTGCTTATTGACTTGGTATCAGTCAGTACACTAGCTCGCCAGTCAGATGAATCCAGTCAAAAAAAGATGTAGTTAAAGAATTTAGTCCAGTTGCATTTCACTGCAATGTATTGTGATTTGATTCATGACAAAATTAATTTGTGATTTGATCAAGTCTTAGGCATTTCAGCTGGTAGCAGACTATAGGTGAAGGTTTGTATGTTTACATAGACATTTTATTAACTTTTAATGAAATCAAACAGCTTTTCTTTCATTAATAATGGTTCCCCTGGCATCTTTTTCACACTGTTTTGTGCATACCTGAAGTAATGCTAAATCTGCCTCCATTCTCCTGAGATGCAAACCACTTTGGATGCAGTGAAGCTGGTAGAGGTTTACGAGACACTTATTCTGCTGTAAATTATATGAGCTGACTTTGTCTTTTATATTTTGTGAGCATACAGTAACATGATGTGACTTTAAAACCTGAGCACCTGAACTGTGGATGTTGAGGTGGCAAAACAAACCTAAAAATCAGGCAAAAATTGGTGACTAGTTAATATATTTTATATATTCTTAGTTACCATTATATAAATATGTATTTTAAATCTTAACATTAGAAAGGTAATACAACTTATGAATTTTATATATTATTTATACATTAGTATGTATTACATATATTTAAATTATCTCATTTTTTCTTCCTTGTTTTTAAGTGGCATTTGATAATTGAACGTCATAAAATCCAAATAAAATTGGATTAATATCCTATTTTTATTTCCATGAGGCTGACAAAAAAAAATGGGATCCTTAGAATACTGCCCAGGCTGTTTAGCTTGTAACAGATAAATGGTTAGCATGATAACATTTTCTGAAACCCCCCCAGACCTGCATATGATTATTCATATCATGTGATATTTATACTTCATCTATCTTCAAACAGATTTTCTGTAATATGAAGTGAAATTACTCTGTTAACCTCTGATCTACTTCATGTGGTATCTGGAGCATTATCACTAAAGGTAGTGCCTCATATAAGTGACTTCACCAGGAGATGATATACTTCACATCTTAGAAGAATCAAACCTTTAATAAGCTGACATAAACTGAACAAGTGTCTAATTATGTGCTCTGCTTGTCTCATTTCTTTTCTAACCTGCTGTACAAGAGTGAAAGGAAAAAAAAGATACCTTTGCTGGAAATCTGTGACAGTTAATATGACAGATGTTAAGCAGGCACAGCAAAATAGATATTTCTGAAAAGTAATTCTGAATCTCTGCAGCAGTTTCTTAGTAAAAAAATTATAAGCGTATTTAAAGATATTCCCTTGAGATACTCAAAGCATCCAGGTAGGAATGGCTTAGCCCATTCAGATAGCTTTAAAATTCCCCAACATATACTTAAAATTCTAACCAAGTATAAAGCCAAAGTACTGCAAGAGCCCTGAGTAACCTTGTCTGACTTAATAGCTGACCTTACTTTAAGGAAGAAGTTGCACTGAATGACCTTTCCAACCTGAATTACCCTATGATCCAATGAAATGGTATTCTTTTTTGAATGATTGCTGAAGTTTACCAATTCACCTTCTCTTTTTCTTTTCCATCTTCCCATGTACTACTATTTTGCAAAAAGGAAAAGGCAAAATAGTGACATGATGTGGAAACAAACAAAAACATGCTAAAGTTTCATCTAGTTTCAGTAGAAGAAGGATTGTTGTAACATTGCACAATCTGTTGAGCTCTCACAAAATTCCTATTCCTTGTCTATATTCCCAGCACTGAACTGTCATAGGTTCATCTTCAAATGTTATCTAAATTAATAAAGATTGTCGTTTTCTTTAGATTTCACCTGTATTTGCAAATATTCCAAGAATGAAAATGATGAAACTGTACAGGTACTCTTATATGTTCATAATTTTCTGTCTCTCTCACAGAGACATACAAATTTCAACTCAAAATACTCACTCTGAAAAACGTATGTGTAATTTTGAAAGCATGTTCCTGAAAAACAAGGGGGTTTACTTTTTTTTTTTAATTAGACCAAAAAACAGTGTAACTTTTTGTGTGAGAGAAAGATCACATCCTTTTGCAAAGCAAGCATACTAAACTTCACACAAGACATCTCTTTATCACAGGTAGAAAAAATGCATTGCCATACCAAATGCATAACTAGAAACACATGATCTGCTCAGTTTCCAGACCTTCTAAATTTGTCCATGGTGTCTTATATGTGATCTTGCCATTTTAAATGTTCTCTGATATGGTCAGAAAAAGTGTATTCATTTCTTCTTCAATTTTTTTTGTACCATAAACATTAAATACATTAGAAAAATATCACTTTATAAGCTCATATATCTCTCTCTATAAAAATAATACTATAATGAAAAAAACCCAACAAGGCTTCATTACTAACATAATGTACATGGCAAAGCCCCCCTCCCCCCCAAACCACCTGCCCCAAAAAACCCTCCATCATTCCATGTTAAATGACTGTCTGTGGGCTACTACAGGACAAGCGCTTGAGGTTATAAACTGTTACTAAATATCAGCTCAATCCTGAGGAACAAAAAAGTAAATGAAGTGTTAGTATTATTAAGAAATGAGTAGATAGTGAGACAGAGAATCTCATTACCCCACTGTGTAAATATGTGTTTTGTTCATGTCTTCAGTGCAGACCTGACCACCCATTTCAAAAATGATGTATCTGGAAAAGATTCAGAGAATGATGATTTAAAAGATTAAAAAGGGGACAGCTGGTATGAAAGAAATGACTGAATAGAATGGAATTCTTTGGCCTGGAAAAGAGATTATTGATTATGGATACAGCGGAAACCTCTAAACACAGTGGCATGAAGGAAAAGGAGGTCAGTTTTTCATTGCCTCTATCAGTACAACTGAGCAGGAATCATGTACCCTGATCATGACTCAACAAAACTCATCCCTTTAGGGATGTTTGTTCTGAGTAGGCTGCTTAAACCTGTCCTTTGAAGACTAAATGAGGGATTTATCTTATACTGTAGCATGCATTCAGAAAAAACTGTCTAATCATTATAGAAATATCTTTATAATGGTGAAGATAATGGTCAGCATTGTCACTAAAATAAAAATATTTTAAATGAAACATCATATATGTATTCCATCGAATTAAAAAAACACTTGCTAGTTCAAATAATTAGGGATGCTGGCTATAACAAAATAAACATTCTATGTTTGATAGCATTCCCAAGTACAGAAAATTTAACTTGTTTTTTCATTCAATTAGTTGTACAAAGGGTTTGTCTCATGTAGTAAACACATTCTTGATACTGAGTTTTGGATGTTTGGATAATAGATAATAACACTGTGATATTTTCCATGGCTCTTATCTGTTTAGACAATATTTATCATAATGTTATTATAGTTTGTTTGAAGACAGGTTTAGTTGTTCCTATGGAGTCTGTATTACATTTTTGTTAATAATTGTTGTGTGGAGTTGAATTTATGTTTGTGTTCCACTATGTCATACTAAGAAGGCAAATATTCAAGCTGAAAATATCTAACACAAAAGGAATTATTTTGAAACAGTAAAGGACCTGTAGCAACTTGTGTTTAGTAAGCCCAGAAGATCATAGTTAAAGATCAAGCCCATAGATCTTCAGAAAAAAGAGATGTACTTTTGTTAGACCCAGATATCCAGCATAGTTATTATTTTCCTTATAACAAAGAGCTAAGATTTTTTAAAAAAAAAAGGAAAAAGAAATCCACCGTCAGAAGTATTTTCGTGCAGGATCTAATATTTTGAACAACTGTGATCCCTCCAATTCTATTTGTGATGGTGAGCCTTAGGAACATGAAGTACATTGCCTCTGGTGATGTAGACAGTAGAAGCTGAAAGATTTAAAGATAATTCCATGAATGTCAGCAGGAAAAATCAGAGCTTGTAGTGGTAGCTTCTGCAAGACTGGGAAATCTATATGGTCTCAGGTGACAATTACAAAGCAATAACGGAAAAAAACAAAAACCAACCAACCAAAGAACCCTCTATATGTATATGTATATGTATATGTATATATAGCATACATAATATAAATAAATTGAGAGGCAATAATAATAATAATAATTTTTCATATATTGTTGAAGGTAGGAGAATCTCAATAACGCACAGCACAGCTGTACCTTGGGTTAACTCATAACTTTCATAATGATGAGAAGTGAGTCCACTAATCTGTTTAAATCTTTTGTTAAGGATGGTTCCATCAAGTCAGTTAACCTCAAATTCATACACAAACAGCTTTGATGTAGAGAAATAGATGTCATTTGGCCACTGTAAAAAAAAAAAAGTAATTCACTTTTTTACTGAACGTCAGGCTAACTCATAAAATTTAATATATTTAAAACTACCAGGACCCATATGAAACAAGAACATTTGCATGTGTGACTTGACCTTAGTTTCCATTCTTTCACATCCATATTTTCAAAAAGCTCTCCAAAGGCATAGTATTTGAAATAATTTCTTCAACAATAAATCAATAGACGAAAGACAAATACATTTGCTTTATATCATTTGCTTGGCAATCATAAATTAAGATTTTAAAATTTATTTATAGTACATACCTTTTTCTCCCTTTCAAAAAAATAATGGAAAAGTATGCAGTTAGGAAAGAGGCTTTAAAAATAAGAAATATAAATGCATACAATTTTAAAAAGACTAGAAACAAGGAGATCAAAAGGAAAAAAAGAAAACCAACCCCAAACCTCCAAAAGAAAAAACTAACTTTCTGAAAATATGAAGATGAGAAATAATTAAGACTCCCAAATTCTAGTTTGCTGGAGAGAAACAACAAGAAACCGCTATGTTGGATTTAGTAGCCATAGCTAATTTCCTCGCAAGAAGATTTTATTTAAGGAGTGCTTGAATGGCTGATTAATCTTGCATGTTTTCCTCAGTCTGGGTAAAGCACACTGCAATTGTTCTAACTTGCATTATTTGTTTGTTATGGCACATTTTCCACATATTTTGTTCTTTCTTCTAACATGTTTCCCTTTCTATTTTTTCCTAATTTCTGTAATGAAAATTTATACTTCAGTATTTTAACTGAAAATACTGTCCTCAAAAGAATGATTTCAAAATATTGTCTTAGACTTTTATTTATGTGAGGTCAGATCTTTGTTAAAAAAGCAGTTTAGGTGAAAGCAGTGGAAATACAAAGCAATGTCATAACGGAGCAAAAATGATTACTTAGGCATGTGTTAGAAAATTAAACATTTTGGATTTAACAAGTAGGTTTTTACTGGTGTTTTCCCATCTTTTACACTACAGAGCCAATGTACCTTGTGGTGGTTTGACCCTGGCTGGACGCCAGGGGCCCACCAAAGCTGCTCTATCACTCCCCTCTTTAACCAGACAGAGGATAGAAAAGTAAATCAAAAGGCTCGTGGGTCGAGATAAGGACAGGGAGAGATCATTTTATCAGTTACCATCATGGGCAAAACAGACTCAACTTGAAAAAGTAATTAATTTATTATCAATCAAAATCAGAGAAGGAGAGGAGAAAAACTGCTAGATCTCAAAAACCTTCCCCCCACCCCTCCCTTCTTCTCTGGGCTCAACTTCACTCCCAGTTCCTCTACCTACTCCCCCCAGTGGCGCAAGGGGACGGGAATGGGGTTGAGGTCTGTTCATCACACGTTGTCTCTGCCACTTCTACTTCCTAGGGAGAGGACTCTTCCCCTGCTCATGCGTGGGGTCCCTCTCACGGGAGACAGTCCTCCATGAACTTCTCCAACATGAGTCCTTCCCACAGGCTACAGTTCTTCACGAACTGCTCCAGCATGGGCCCATAATTTCCACGGGGTGCAGTCCCTCAGGAGCAGACTGCTCCAGCATCGGGTCTCCTGCGGGGTCACAAGTTCTGCCAGCAAACCTGCTTCGGCATGGGCTCCTCCCCCCACGGGTCCTCAATGGCTTGCCAGGAACCTGATCTGGCGCAGGCTTCCCACGGGGTCACAGCCTCCTCCCTTCAGGCATCCACCCGCTCTGGCGTGGGGTCCTCCATGGGCTACAGGTGGACATCTGCTCCACCGTGGACCTCCATGGGCTGCAGGGGGACAGCCTGCCTCACCATGGTCTTCACCACTGGCTGCAGGGGAATCTCTGCTCTGGCGCCTGGAGCACCTCCTCCCCCTCCTTCTTCACTGACCTTGGTGTCTGCAGGGCTGTTTTCTCTTGCATCCTCTCACTTCTCTCTCTGGCTACTGAGACGGAGCTGATTTTTTTCCTTTTAAAATATGTTATCACAGAGGTGCTTCCACTGTCGCTGATTGGCTTGGGCTTGGCCAGCAGCAGACACAGGGAAAACTTCTAGCAGCTTCTTACAGAAACCACCCCTCTAGCCCCCCCACTACCAAGACCTTGCCACAGAAACCCAATACAACCTTCAAAGAGAGCTTCTGTTTGTCCTGCTTTCATTAATTTTCAGACTTGGTTTTGATCATCTATGGGAGGATATTTTTAACATGGCAGGTGTCTCTAATACAGTCCTACTTCAGGACTTTCTGAAGGAATACGTAAATTCTAACAGATTTTTGGTGATATGGATTGCAATTCCATTCATAACAACCCGTATTTTTGCCCCAGTTTTGCTCCTATATTTTCCATAGTAAGATTTGGGGTCATATTTGAAGTACAGTTTACTTGCGTAGCACAATTTTTCTGCATAAGTGTGTAGCTTGTAGGCCATATACTGCAAACTACTTACCTGGCTGAAGATGAACAGCATGGGAATGAAGCTCACATAATAGCGTAGAGCAAATCTCTTTCAGCACAAGAATGGATGTATTGTAAGGGCTGCACAGAGAAGCATGCAAAAAACCACCCTGAAGTGGTCTACAAAAGTGCAGCTGGCTATTATAACTGCAGTGTTCTCCCATGCTGAGACACTGACTGCCATCCAAGCTGAAGATATTCATATGACTTGGGGCAACTAGCAAGGATCTCTCCATGAGCACCTCTGTCGTGGTTTAACATGGCTGGTAACTAAGCACCACGAAGCCGCTCACTCACTCCCCCCGCCCTCCCCCCAGTGGGATGGGGGAGAGAATCGGAGGAAAAAAAAAAAGAGTAAGACCCGTGGGTTGAGATAGAGACAGTTTAATAAGAGAGGAGAATAATAATAATAATAATAATAATAATAATAATAATAATAATAATAATAATAATAACAACAATATACAGAATATATAAAACAAGTGATGCACAATGCAATTGCTCGCCACCCACTGACCAATGCACAGCCTGTACCGAGCAGCGATTGCTCCCCCCAAGCCGCGACCACTCTGCCTGAGCTGCGATCACTCTGCCCGCGACCAACCGACTACCCCCCGAGCATGACGTTATATGGGATGGAATAGCTCTTTGGTCAGTTTGGGTTAGCTGTCCTAGCTGTGCTGTACTCCCAGCTCAACAAGTCCTTGAGTAGTCTCAGCACTACTTGGCAACAACTGAAAACATCAGTGTGTTATCAACTTTCTTCTAGTACAAAATCCAAAACACAGCACTATGCTAGCTTCTGTGAAGAAAATTAACTCTGTCCCAGCCAAAACCAGGACAACCTCAAAGCTTTGAGATTTGTTTTCCTGCTTGCTCAGCCCTGATGAGTTTTCTGTTAATTTAGCTGTGCTGAGCTGGAGATGGATTTCAGGTTTTTGGGCCATAGTTGGAGAAAACTAGAGAAATCTCTAGAATCAAGTTAATATTTAGATTTTTAATACTGCTTGTAGGCTTGCTGAGTGATTAGAAAAGGTATAACTGGGACAAAATAGGAACTGATTGTTCTGTTTTTATTGTGGTCAATGACTTCAGAACGAACTGCATGAGGTAATTTACTCCTTTATGAATATGAATAAAACTTTGCTGTAAAACCATGGAACAGTCCTAAACAGAGTAGAATTTGAAAAGACATGCAATTTCTGAATTATAATCCTCAATCCAGTAGGGTCTAGAAAGTGACTTACAGTTGTGGTTTAACCCAGCAGACAGCTCCCAGCAGTGGGATGGGGAGAGAATTGGAAAAAAAGTAAAACCCGTGGGTTGAGGTAAAGACACTTTAATAAACCAGCAGAGGAAAAGAACAACAACAACAAAAACAACAACAAGAATAATAACAATAACAATAATGGTAAAAGAATATACAGAATATACAAAACAAGTGATGCACAATGCAATTGCTCACCATCTGCTGACTGATACCCAGCCCATCCTGAGCAGCGATGGGCTGCTCTCTCCCCAGACAACTGCCCCTGAGCATGACGTCATATGGTATGGAATATCCTTTTGGTCAGTTTGGGGCAGCTGTCCCAGCTGTGCCCCCTCCCAGCTTCTTGTGCACCTGCCAGAGCAGGGGAAGCTGAAAAAGGCCTTGACTGGTGTAAGCACTACTTAGCAACAACACATCAGGGTGTTATCAATATTCTTCTCATACTAAATCCAAAACATAGCACTATGCCATCTATTAGGAAGAAAATTAACTCTATCCCAGATGAAACCAGAATATAATCTACCAGGAGACTTTATAGGAGGTCCTGGTCAGAAAAAGAGCTTGGAAAAAATGCATGTCACAAAAGTTAGGTAGCAGCCTAGCCCTCTGTGGCTGCAAATTCAGGTGGAAGTGGCTCTTTGTTCGGGGACAGAGGGGCCTGTCCCTACAAGAAACCTTGATAAAAGAGCAGAAACCTTGCTAAAAACTTCCTTTATTCTTATGTCTCTAAAGCAACATGTAGCAGCCCTGCAATGCAACAGCAGCTTACCTCTGTTGTGCAAGGGAACTGGCTACAAACTTCATGGAAGATTATTACAACATCTAGTAACATTCTATGGTTTGTTTTGTTTTTTTTAAATTAGTACTTAAAGATGTTCTCAACATTCTGCACAGTGGGTGTAAGTGAGAATTTCATGGGGTATCCCCAAACATGGAGCCAAGCATTCAGCAATTTGGACTGAGTGGTAAAAGGGGGCTACACCGGAGTCAGTTACAAGATCCTTTACAGGGAAATGGATATTTTCTTTTATTTCCAATGATTATCAGTTACAAGATCCTTTACAGGGAAATGGATATTTTCTTTTATTTCCAATGATTAACAACTAGATACTTTCATTTGTTAAAACTATTTTGATATAAATTACACTATTGCCCTTTTTTGTGATACTCTTAAGCCTCTGTTGTGTTACACACACGTACATGCACAGATATGCACAGATGGGGACAAACTTCTGCTGCAGAATCTTCTCTTTAGATCTTTAGCAGCTAAAAGCTGTTAGAGCCACCTCAGACCTTAGGAGCACAAATGTCAGATAGATAATTTATCCATCTAATATGATGGTGAGGAGTAATTATCTTGGGGGACTGGCTATCAAGGTTACAGGAGGGAAAGCAAGGCATACAAGTGCGGATCATGTTGAATTACTTGTTTGATTTTTTTTCTTTCTCTGCTATTACATATGCAAATTTGTAAATTCAGTCTGAAAAAGTTAGCTTTTATTATTTCTCACTGTCAAAATATACAGTCATGCCAACAACATAAATGATACAGCACATAATCTCACAGATGGTTCAAAAGCAGTTCATGTTCAAAAAGCAGTTTCATAACCTTTATCTCTAAATAACAAATAAACTGCAGAATAATGAAGTCTGTATGTTTGCACTTCATGATAATTTATTAGCTTCAGTCATCCCAGCTCCTAATTGTGGTAGTAGAAATTTTTTATGTGGAAGAACCATTTGGTCCTCAATTTCCTTTCATGTCTTTGACCTTTTTGGCAAGACAAGTAGGACTCCTGGTTTACAGCCCTGTGTATGCTAAAAGCTGATCAGTATGTAGACTTTTCTAGGATGGCCTTCCTTCTATGAGAGATGTTAATTGAAATATCTTTCTTTACCAATTTATGAGAAAAGACCAGACAGACTGGCAGGCAGCATGATCACATAAGATTTTTTAGATATGACGGTGGTCTGAAGAAGTCTTGTGCATTCCTAGTGATTACTGCTTTGGTAAGACTCCCCTTAGGATAAGATTTCACACAGACTTAATGACAGCTAAAACTTAAGACAGAGACAGAGAATTATTAGCAAACCAAGTGAGCATATGTATTGAATACAGAGTCTGAAGAATTCTATGTTAATTTTTTTGAATTTTTCAGTTCCAAGTTTCAGTTAATAATATTTTAGAATAAATAAATAAATACACACACATATCTTAAGAAAACCCACATTTTAAGCTATCCTGTGTAGCTTTAAAGAACAAAAGCATTATGAAAACAGTAACTTATTTTAAGAGTTACGTGAAGAAATGACTTCATACCTACTAAATTAATGTTTGTGATGAAGTCCTATACATCCATCACTGCATTGTGCCCTTCTTGCTCCTTATTTTTTTAAATGTGTATTTATTCCAAATATTTATGGGGAATAGATTTTAAAGACATTTACCAAACTATGTGATATTGTTTATAAATATATATTTATACCATACAGTATTAAACAAAAAAAATTACAAAGTATGAAATGTATTAATATTTTAAATACATGAATGACATTTTGTTTAAAAAGTATTAGAAATCTTAAGTCACTCTCTGTTATATGAAGATAATTTGAAATTGAGTTTGATAGCTGAAGAATGATTTCCATATTCTGACAGATCTAAAAATATATACAATTGATACCCTATTAAATTGTCATGTCCTTTTCTTGTACTTATTTTGACATCACTTCTGATTGCTAATATGTTAATTTGCTTAGCAGAATCAGTTTCCTTTTATAATTAGCTTGATCTTTGATTTATTCAATGATGACAAAGCTTTTGGGGAGCAAACAATTCCTTGTTTCAAATAGAGGTGCCTATTATAAAAAACAAACTATATTACAGAATGCAATCAGTATTGCTTTAATTCAAAAATTGATAGTCATAAGGAAAAAAAAAGTACATAATGGAGCTGTCATGGAGCAGCAACTGACCAAATTTTAAAATAAATTAGATATCAAGAGTTGTAAACCTTAGTCTTGAGAATGACTGGGTTGACTTCTGTGGGCAATTCCAACAGCTTTGAGGGGATCACTCACTATCAGACAGACTGCCAATGTGAAGTGATGAAATGGTTTCACATCTTTCCTTTCCCAGACTATTCTTCCACCCCTAATATTTGCAAAACACACTGGTGAATTAGTCTTTAATTGTTCAGCTAATTATATTGTATTACTACCTAGAAGTTTGTTTTTAACTTTTGCTCTTTTGGTACTCAAAGGCTATCATTCCTATTTGCGTTGCTGAATTGTGGTTAGGCAACTTCTTGCTTGATCTTTGTCTTGGTTTATTTGTTTCCAGATTTGGCTCTTCCTTAGGAAATAGAATAGAGTTTCCATTGTAGCATCAACATGATGAAATTCACTGGTGAAAGGCAAGGAATAAGCTGTCCTCCACTGTAGGGATAAAATAGTTTTTAAAACTGAGTTCACTGGAGCACTGGTTACGTGGCAGATATGTTCTCCTTATTTCTTTTTGCTTAGGTGAAAAAAATAAATTAAATAAGCTTAAGTACTTGCTGTCCTTAACAATGAATTGTGAATTAAAATGTATGTGCTTAGTTTCAGTTGTAAATGAAAACCAGTCCTCAGTAGAATTACTTTTGTCTGATGCAACCTGTATTTATGAAGTGGATTAAGAATACTTTTACTAATATGCATCTCTGCAACTTTATGTTTCCTTCATTCAGGTGAGGAATAATTTGAGATAGATTTTGGTGTTTGTTACATGACTCACATGATAATTTGGTGGTGATTTTTTTTTTTCCAAGAACCCCTAAAGGAGGTGTTTAAAGATTTAAAAAGGAGCCTGCTACTAGGATTCAAATTTAGGTTTGTGTCTGAATTCCTTCAAGTTCTCAGATAGATAGTTCTCAGTTTGAATGCAAATCAAAAAGATTTTAGAATCAGTTTTTCTATTTAAATGCATTGTTTTCTCTAGGTATATGAGGCTAATTCTGCCATCCCTTATGTCTTGCACTTAGTTTTTTCCAGATGCATGGAGCAGGTAAGGGTGACTAACGAGCTAGAATTATGCACTTGAGACAGCTTGCTTTATACTCACTCTACAGCACCAGTGTACAACAAAGCCAGTTTAAATATGTGAGAGTGTAAGCAAGTTCCGTTAGGTTGAAATATTACAAAAAGTCTAAGGCAGTAAAAAATAAACTGTCACACACTTTCCTACAGGCTACTTCAGCTTTCTATACATCTAAAAATCATCTGAAATTGCTATTAAAATTTGTTTGAAATTAAATCTCCTGTGTCACAAATATATAGTAAAAGAACTAACCTTATTGTTAAGACACTTGTAGAAGAAAAGAGGATTTTATGGAGCTCTAAGTTCCACAAGAAATGTTTACATTTTTAAAAAAAGAGAAAAAAAGAAGTAAAATTCTAATTTTTCTCAAAATTTACTTATTGCTTTCTTTTCCTGCTCTACAAAAAGCCATGAGGTACCACCCATCCCCAGTTTTGGTTTAAAGAATGGGTTTAGGAGCCGTTTCAGTGTACTGTGGAATGGTACTGTTTCTCTCAGAAAAGCTCTTCCCACACAGTCTTTTTAGAATTAATGAACTAAAAATCAATATCAGGACTACACCTGAGCACGGAAAAATTAAGCTGGAGAGATGTGACTGCTCATGTACCTGTAGTCATTTGATCACAGTTTCCAGTTTTGCAACAGAAATTACTCTGTCTCTCATCCTTCAAGCTTTTTGATAAATGTTAGACATAAAAAATTTTAAGTATTTTTGAAATTATGATAGTAGAAGCTGGCAACACTTGTACTTCAGCAGAGTTGTATGGCTTTGATTGTGTCTCACAAACATGTTTCTGGCATGGGTGCCTTCCTCTAGGGGCACCATGTTGAGAAAGTGAAAAGAGAATTTGGTGGTTCTTTCATTTAAGAAGGATCGTTTTTAATATAATGAACCATACTTCATATTGATCATGCCTCATCAATGACACTTTATCCAGTACACAGTTAATTATTGAAAGAAAATTGTTGGATAAACAAGCCCCCACCCATTACAATAATTTTTCTTACTGGTCTTTATTTTAGCTTTAACCCTTACTGACAGATAAACACATAGAGATGCAATTAAATGCTTGTTATGATTACATAAACTGAAGTTATTAGCATTAAAATTTGCCAGTACTATCCCCATATATTCAGTCACCTCTACTGAAGAAGCAGAGCTATGGTTACTCATGTCATGTGCACTAAAAGGAATTTATTCGCATTTACCCCATGTAAGGTCTCATTCCTCATTATTAGAGTCAAAACCCCTTGAAAGATACTTGAAATCTCCAACTGAATGTTACATCCATCTTGTTGTAAGAATGAGATGTTCGTATACTTCTGTATTCTTAGTCTTGGCTTCTTGTGATGCATTTCTCACTTGCTGTAACACCACTAGCATGGAGCTAGTTTTGAGTAATATTTGCAGTAACACTAGGGACTATAAAGCAAATACTTAAATGCCTACCTTTGAGATAATTCAATGCCACTGTAAGTTGGACTTACAAGTAGTGTGTCATTTGACATGACTGCATTCAGTATTTTCAAACTTGGCATACAGCAGTTGGGACAATTGAAGTCAAAACATTATCAGCTTCCAATGCAATTTGCTTTTTTTTTTTCTTAGCAAACAGAGAAGATGAAGTAAAATGTTCTGTAGAGGAGATGGGATTAGTGTTTAATGAGGCTGATCTGTTTTAGCTTTTATACAGAAAGTAACGTATCAGAATTATTGTTAATACTGTACTGGTACCTTACATTCCTTCTACTATCCACTGGATAACCTGTTATGAAGAAAGCTGGTGACCATCACTGATGTGTCTTCAGGCCGTGAACCATAAGTAATATTTTCCCTGTGATTAACAGAGCTATTCAAACTTATACCTGCAGAGAAACTGTGTCATAGTCAAAGAAAGGAAGGCGTACCTGACACAATAGGTTTGATTTGCACATATGCCACAGGGTGAACAACTCTGATCAATAGTCACAAAGATTAATATAGTCTTCTCCCATCTCTATTTGGAGATCTAATTTCATTATTTTCTGCAGAGACCTTCTTTATTCTCTCTTTCTCCACTCCATGGGCAGCCAACTCACTCTCTGCCTGTCCTTCCAACAGCTGATGGACACAACCATCTCAGTCATTTCTCTTTTCCCTTCCACAACCATACCATCATGTGTTCTTGATTGCTTTCATTGCATGCCGTATTTGCTAGTCACTTGTATTTGCTAGTCATTTATTTGTATTTAAATGCACAAGAGTATAGGAAAGGCTGAGATACCATTATTTTGGTGTTTAGGATACCCAGTTGGTTGGACTTATACTAGATTCTGTGTCAGACAAAATTACCATGTGACAAATACCTAGGAACCTGGTATTTATTCCATTCACTAGTTAAAAAATCCTACTGTAACTTTTAGGACACATCCCTGGGCACAAGAGAGCACTGTAGTAAATGTTCCTAAGTGTACTAGCATGTTTATGTGGCAGACTGTTAGGATCCAATTTTTTTTTTGGATGAGAGGAAGGCCCCCTTGCTTTCTAGCCGACCTCAGACGAGTCTGGGAGGCCAGGGGCAACTGGACCAACCTCTCATTTCAGGTTCAATCCCTTCAAGCGAGATTAATATGCAAACAAGATCAGATGTCATAAGTCTACCCATTTATTAACTGTTTGGGGGGAAAGAGAGAAAGCAGGGATAGGGAAGGACGGAAGGAAAGGCAGGAAATTAAGCAAGAGTTCCAAACAGAAGAGCTCAGATAGTCACCACCATGGATCTGCAGCGTCCCGGGGGTCCATACTTCGTCAGTGGTGGGTGATCACACCCACAGGGTCGCTGGTCATGCAGGGTCTCCAGTGGTCTCACAGGGTTCTCAGTAATCTCACAGAGTCTTCAGTTGTCTCCCACAAGGCCTGTGATCGCACACGGGGTCTGAGATGGCAGCCTTTTATAGACTGCTTGCCTAAGGCACATGCTTGCGCAGCAAAAACTTCATGCCTGTGCAGGCTGCCCTCAGCAACAACTTCACACTGGCCGTTGGCAACAGCTTCATGCCTTCACCGTGCTTGCCCAGGGCAATGGTGCACATCTCCCGGTTGAGCCCCGCTCCGTTGCCTGGGGTCTCATGTGCCATCCATGTGCACATGCCCCCAGCTGGCTGCTGGCACCTGATAGGGCATCACCAGGGCCTCACCACTGTCCTTGTGGCTGTGGAGGTGTGGAGGGGCAGCTTGCACAACTGCCCTGCAAGGTCTTGTTAGCTTCATGTGGGCAAGCTTTGAGACAAATGTCCAGCCAGTTTGTCCCTCGCACAGACTTTGCAGATATTCTAGTTATGGGATCTCTGCATTACATTTCTGAGGCGTCAGATACCTTCTAGAGCAGTAGTATGCCTGTAAGTATGTTAGCTATTAAAAATAGTTGTCTCTCATGCTGTGGATTTTCTCTGCTTATTTTTATGAAAATGGAAGATACAGATGACTTATTTTCTGTTTAATATGAGCAAATACTGGTGTTTATGCTTTATTCTCTGTTTTAACCTATGTGGATCATATAGGATAAAGATACTAACATACCAGTGTTAAGTCTATTAATAAATATAATTGCAACTGATGGTATTAAACCTTCCAGTCTTCACTGAAGCCTGGATTGAGAATGTCTCTTTGTCATGGTTTGACCCCAGCCAGCAACTAAGCACTATGCAACCCATCACTCCCTCCGTCCATAGTGGGATGGGGGAGAGAATCAGAAAGGTAGAAGTGAGAAAGCTCATGGGTTGAGAAAAAGACAGTTTAATAGGGAAAGCAAAAGCTATACACACAAGCAAAGCAAAATAAAGATTTTGTTTGCTACTTCACATCAACAGGCAGCTGTTTAGAGCCATTTCCAGGAAAGCTTCTTCCTGCAGCTTTTATTGTTGAGCATGATGTCATATGCTGTGGGATATCCCTTCAGTTAGTTGGGGTCAGCTGTCGCAGCTGTGCCTCTCCCAACGTCTTGTGTCCTCCCAGCCTTCTTGCTGGTGGGTGGTTTGAGAAGCAGAAAAGGCCTTGACTCTGTTACTGCTCGGCAGTAACTAAAACATCCCTGTGTTATCAACCCTGTTTTCAGCACAAATCCAAAAAATAGCCCCATACTAGCTACTATGAAGAAAATTCTATCCCAGACAAAATTAGCACACTCTTCCAGCTACTTTCAGATCTTTTCTCAAACTTAGTAAATTCTTTCTTTCTTTTCCCTCCATCCTGAATAAATGAGTAATGTTCTTTGTATCTATCTGCTAAAATAGGCTACAGCAGAAGGATTCCTGGGAGGCTGAGTGACATTTTGCTAAAGTTTATATCATTTTATTCCACAGGTGCAGACCTCTTTCTTTCAAAAACCTTTTTTTGCTTTGTCTAACTCAAATTTCTACACCTCTCTTCTGCTCTGCATTTCCACCTGGGCTCTAAATAGAATCACTACAAAACCATCTCATGTTGTTACCACCTTCAGTACTGTTAACAGCTCACTACTTTGGGTTACTTTTAACTGCTTGTCTCTGATTTTGAAGACAGAACTTTATTCTTATTTTGTATCCTCATGAATAGCTAAATTCTGTATTTGGGAGTGGAACATGAATTACAGAATCATAGAATCGTTTAGGTTGGAAAAGACCTTTAAGATCATCAGGTCCAACCATTAACCTAACACTGCCATTCCACCACTAAACCATGTCCCTAAGCACCTTGTCTACTTGTCTTTTAAATACCTCCAGGGATGTGGACTCAACCACTTCCCTGGGCAGCCTGTTCCAATGCTTGACTTTGTTCCATGATGTCTCTCTTGCACTTACATTACAGGTGTTTTTAAGCACCATGTTCACTGAATTGAACACTACCAAGAACACATGTTCCCCAGTTTTATGATGTGTTCAGGAGTCTTAAGAGAATACAACACACATATCAAAGTTATCAACAAAATCAATGATGAAATATGAACCTTATTAAAAGGCTTGCATCTGTTTCTTGTGAATGCAAAGAAAAAAATTTTGATTTTATTAGATCAAATAAAAAGACAAAACATGGCAGAAAGTAAAACACAGAATCATAGAATATGAAATGTTTTCTTTTACACAGTAGTCTTTCTTTGTTCATAATCAGAAGGAAGTTATCATAATCTCCTGATACATAGCTTAAATTGGTTTTCTTTGGTTTTTTTTTTTTTTTAATCCTCCAAGAAGGAAATAAATGTTTTCAACCTGAAAATTTCACAACCTTTAATTCAAGCTATGAAGATAATGAAGGTAGTTCAAAACACATTTTTTTTTTCTCTGAAAGCACGAAAACTAGAATTCTATTTTATTTTGACTAATGATTACATATGGACAACTGAAATTCTGACATAACCAACTGAGTCCAGGACCCAGGTTTTTCATCTGAACACCAAATGCTTCACATATTAATCTAGCCATGTTTTTCATCCCAAAGTAATGTAGTCTTGCTGCCTACAACACAGAAGAAAAAGGCCTTGATGAAAATGAAAGCCTTGCATAGACATACTAAACCTGTTGAAAATCTATTGAAAATAATTACTTATTGGAGTTACGTGGGGGAGAATATGACACTGTTCATCTGCTTAATTTTTTGTATTTTAGGCAAGAGACAAGTTTTAACCTTTATTTTTATCTGAGTGATCATTTCAATACCTGTATCTGTTAGGTATAGCTCTGATTTTACTTTGCTTTTGGTTTCTATAAAAGTCTATTAAGTAGTGTTAATCTATTTCAGTGCAGGTGTATAACCACAGAATAAAAGTGGTCAGCTAGAAGTTTGACTAGCTAGATGAGGGATAATTAGAGAATGTCATCAAGAAACTTGAATTTGGGGGATTACCCTGTTGTCCTGTCTATGTTCAGTATGGCTACCGTGAATGCTGACATTTTTAGAAAACCGAACCTCTGCTTTTTAGCCCAAATGTTCTTAATAGGGAATACTATGCACATTGGATTTAATTTTTCCTAGTCACTGATAACTGCTTCTGAATGTAACCTTAACACATATTTGCTGAACATTTCTGCTAAAATTTAGTACAGAATTAGTATACAGAAAGATCTTTGAGCCTTATTGTTAACAGTCTACCTGAAAAGCTTAATCTATTCTGTAAGCTTCTCTGAGGCTTCATTTTATAGTATCTTTCAACAGAGTGAAGCAAACAATATGGAAGTCATTTGCTTTTGAAAGATTTCTTATAACCAGAATAGCAAGCAGTATGTAAAAAGAAAAGTCATAATTTGCCACTGGAGTTTTTGGTGAGATGGGTGAAACATTTGACTAATTTGGAAGTTGTAGCAACATACAAAACTGATTATCATTATGTTAGCTTGGTGTGTTATACATTATTGTGAGTCCATAATTACGAGTTACAGAAGAATTCATATACAGGCATTTCTCTAAACTTAGAAATGCTGAGACTTCATATATGAAAAGCCACAGAAATAAATTTAGTAGGAAGCCTTTTTATTGAACTTTTTAATTGTCTGTGACCCTCAGGACATAAGAGCATTTGCTCTGCCATTTTTATATTGCATAGTTAATGAGGTTTCCTTCCTTTTTTTCTGGTCATTTAATTTCATTTCAGAGCGAAGTGTGAAATTGTATACAAAGGAATGTTATACTGTAATAATAAGACAGGTTTTTTTATATTGCTTTGAGCAAACAGGATTCCTACATACTGTTTTGACATTTCAGTAGATGCACTGTTATTGCATCACAGTTATTTTATTTATAAATTACCTGAATTATATTTATTTATTTTTTTTCTTTTTGGTAGTGTCTGTGCTATGCTATGTGCTGTGTAAGTATAATCTTGAATCCTGATTCCTACCTAAATTTCATATAATGAGAAATATACCATCCCCCAAAATTTTGCAAGTTTTAATAAGTAAGTATGTGGAATAACCAGGTTAAACAGTTTATTGCTCTTTGAAAACTTTTCATAATATATATGGAGTTTATTATTTCTAAGTATGCAAAAATTAAATACCATTAATAAAAATGTTTCTTTACCCAGCACAGTAGTGGTTAAAGTTCAAAGTTATTTGAAAGTGGAAAGGACAGTTACCCTATAGCCCAGATTCAAAATTACATATGTTCATATTTGACAAATTGTTTCAAATGGATTTATTAAAAAAAAAAGCAAAACAGTGAAAATAAATTGTCATAACACTTCCATTAACACTACTTTGGTTGTTACCTTTGGAGATCATCACAGTTACCTTTAGAATATCAGAATACAAATTTATTCCATATTTTAAAAAGTATACGTATATTTTCATTTCAGATAAATAATTAGCTTATCTTTGAAAGCCTTTAAGGATAAAGCTTGTTTAGAATTCCAGTAATACTATTATGAAACACATTCACTTTTTGTTTTCAGGGAATATCTGTGAGGAACAGGTGTTTAGGTATTAATAAATAAAGCATAGTAGTTCCATAATTACAAATTGGGAATTAACAAAGAAGAGTTGTTACGATAATTTTTTGAGGGAGGATTAACAAACTTCAATGTTGTGCCCAGTTGTGTTGTTACAAGGGCTCCCTCCAACGGCAACCAGTTGCTTCACATACAATTTATTGCTACATATGGATGAATGAAACAGGAAATAAGGCAGATGGAAGAATTCAGAAAAGTAGTTGTCTCTGGTGGTTTACATTAAGATATTTTTAATGCATGCTTTAGTGCCTACACCATGACATCTAGACAATGAAGTATCTTTTCATTGCAGATCTGTTGAACATGAAAAAAACAGAAAGAAAAAAGGCACTCTTTTTATTAACCACATTTACAAAGGAGCATGGCTGACTGGTGATAGACCTCTTCTGGCTAGCAATAGCCATACAAAGGCCCTAGATTCATATCCTACTTACACACCCCTGCAATGCTCTTGACTTAATGGGATATCCAACAGCTACTGCTGCAAAAAGGAACAAAACCCACAAACTTTTGTTGTTAGCCTATTTTTTAGATATAAAAATCTTCCTCATCTATATTCATATGAAAGCAAACTGTTTCAAATTTTGTTTCTCAAAAAGAAAAACAAACAAACAAATGAACAAGCAAAAACCCAGAAAGACAGAAAGAATCTCTAGTACTTGGTCCATTCACAAATGTCAGCTGTCACCTTTGTTGAATTACCTGGTAACTGCAGTCTCATCCTCCCTTCATCTCCTACCTCTCTGGAGCTGTTCTCTTATGTAAAAGTGCACTGATATTCCATTCACACAGTGAAAGGCAAAAAAGAGACAGAAACATGACATCACATCCCAGCGAATAGAACACTTACTCAATGAGAAGGAATAGCAGAAAGAGAGACTGAAAGAATATTGGTACAGTGTACCCCAGTGTCCTGTGTCTGACTGACAATGATGGAAAGCTGTAAGAACAGCAAGAGGATTTAGTGAATACTCACCAGGTATGGTCTCCAAGCCAGCTGTGATTTATGGCTTACTACTTCTCAGGAAGAGAGATTGGTAAAGATGACAGAAGTGGTGCAAAACATCACCACCATCACCAATGGCACACACCAGACAATCCAAATCATTTAGCTTTAAGATCAGGGTCGAAATAAGAAGTCTGAAAAGGAAAGATAGGCCCAGAATTTTTACAGAAGAAAAATTAAAAATTTGGACAAAGGAAAGAGAAAGAAGAGAGGACTGAAAAGGGAATATTTCACATGGTCAAACGTATATCTCTGAGGGGTGGTTTGTGTGTCAAGTTTTTGGTGTACGTCCTTGCATTGCATTAGAGATGTTAACACTGTTAGTCCCCACAGCATGGCGGAGCGGTGGACCTGGAGGTCTGAGCCTCACTGTGGTTTCAGTTTTGTGTCACATTATGAACTCTGGTTTTTTGCCTCCCACCACCTGGCTCAAACAAAGTCCACACAAAAACTCCATTTTATAATGTGAAACCAAATGTCACAGAATCAGAAAATGGCTAAGGTTGGGAAGGACCTCTGGAGGTCATCTGATCTAACACCCCTGATTAAGCAGGGTCACCTGCAGCTGGTTGCCCAGGAACATGTCTCCATCTCCAAGGATGGAGTATCCACAACCTGTTAGGGCAACCTGTTCCAGGTCTCTGAAAAAAAAATAATTTCTTTGCAGCAAAAAGGTTCCCCCTTCAGAGAGAACTTCCTGAGTTCGAATTTGTGCTCACTACCTGTTTTCTTAATGTGGAACACCACTGGAAAGAGCCTGGCTCCATCTTCTTTATGTCCGCCTTTCAAGTGTTTATGTACATTAATAATATCCCCCCTGTGCCTGCTCTTCTCTATGCTGAACAACGCTCTAAGCCTTTCATTTTATGGGTGATGCTCCATTCGCTTCATTACCTTTGTGGTCTTTTCCTGGACTCAATCCAGTATGTCCATTTCTCTCTTGTATTAGAAAGCCCACAACTCAACATAGTACTCCATGGATGGTTCAACAGTGTTGCATAACTGGGGGGAAGAATCTCCTCCCACCCCCTGCTGGCAATACTTTGTGTAATTCAGCTGAGGATACCGTTAGATTTCTTTGCAATAATGACACATTGCTGGCTCATGTTTAATTTGCTGACTTTCCGCTTCCCTGTGCTGAATGTCATGAGTTTTCTGTTGGTCCGTTTCTCCAGCCTGTTGAGGTTGGCAGCACAACACTCTGGTGTGGCACTTGGAGGCAATCCTCCAAGTTTTGATGTCACCAGGAAACTTTCAGAGGGTGCACTCTGTCCCATCATCCATATAATTAATGAAGATGTTAAACATGACTGGATCCAGTACTGACCCCTGGTGTACACTGCTCATTAATGGGCTCCACATAGATTTCATGCCATTGGCCACCACCCTCTGGACCCAAATGTGCAGGCATTTTTCAAACACAGCAGAATTAAAGTCACCCATGGACTCTATGGTTTTACTACACTTGTGTACAATAGCAAAGTGTTTCTTTTGCATCTGGTCAGAGTAACTAGTAAATTTTATAGCCACAAGTATTAGAAAACTCTATCTAACAACCATATCGTTCTTTCATATATTCTATTTAGGTGTTCGAGTGAAAAAATTCTTTCAATAAGTCACAGATGAGAAATTTTATATAAGAAGGGTGGTACTAACAGAGGTATGCAGCCTGTCCATTTGATTACTGTGTCATTTAACTACAGTGGAATAAAATGTTCAAAATAATTTGGATAATATTATATCAATATTAATATTTTCCTTATCATTAGCATTACTAGACTTGGTTTACAGAGTGAAGAAATGAGATTGTTGACAGGAGACCTGGCATGGAGAATCTACAGAGATGTTTTTGACTGAGAAAAAGTAGCTTCTGAATTTCATCTTTTACTTATATTGAAGCCTGTGATATTCACCTTTTAATAAAAATTACCAGGACAGCAGTTATCCTGCTTCCCCACTACTACTGCCAAAGAGGAAATTGCAGTGATTTATGTCTAAGAGGTTGGAGGTACAGTTTTATATAGACATCTGGCCAGCTACTTCATGGTGTGCTAAACATTTAACTTGCTTTTTTCTAAATTTTCTTACCTGAGAACTGTTGATAATGACAACTACTTTTATCACATGTTTTGGCATTTATACAGGTCTCATTGGTTTTAGTAGTTGTTTTCTTGCTTCTTTCTGTTCTCTAAAATATGTTTGCTAATGCTTTTAGTTCAGGATGTTTCAAGATCAAGTATCTTCTTTTTAGTTCATATTATAAATGAAACATAGATACACTGCTTATGTATATATAAGTACCCAAGTGATTTTTTAGGAGAATGTTGTCAGCAAAGTACAAAAGTAGACTGAAAAATAATATGGCATAAAATACAATCCAGTTATTAGTTGAAGGTATTTCATTGCTTGCTGATTCCATTATTTAGTTTGAAGTTTAAATAATTTGGCTTAATTTTGTTTTCATGTTTAGCTGTCCTTTAGGACTTTTAGGTGGAAGATAGATCTAGTTTGCAAGTCTTTGGGAAGAAGTAAATTTTAAACAATGCTCAAAAGAGGGAACTTTGCAGGAACAATTTATCTTCACAAGTTTTTTGAGAAATTGAGTGTAGTTGATGTATATTATGGAGGAATTCCACTGATCATACCAAATTTTTTGCTGACCGTTTTAATTGTATGATGTATTTCTTGCATCCTTCACAGCCTTTTGTCTTTTATGCTGTGAATTTTAGGATTTTCTTGCTGCATAAAAGCTGGAAAACATCCAGAACACTTCTACAGTGCTAAAATTTGTCATTATTAAAAAAAAAAAAGAGCCTAAAGAAGTTAAGAAGCATGAATAAGCAAATGTAACAGGCTATGATCTAAGTAATATAAACATGAATATAAGGAGCTTGAATTTTAAATCTGAGAAGAAATATCAGTAGACAGCAAAGAGGATTAGGTTATTGGTCCTACTCATCAACCAACCAGTTTGATGCAGTAAAGCATTCCCTCTAAATTGTTGCCATAAACAGTAAATATACTCCAGAAAGGAATTGCTACCTTGTTCTGGAGTGTTCAGAGAATTCTTTTTGATACTGAATAATTTGCAATAGCTAGCTATATATAGTAGCTAGTTTTATTTCTTCAAAAGGTATCCACTCTCTTCTGGCTTTTCATCACAGTACGTGAAAATAATTCACCTTGAGTTGTTCTATAATGAGCAGAGACACAGTTTAGTAACTACTTATGAAGGGAAGTTATATAAGATAACTATGTATAATGTAATCTTTAATGAAATAAATTCCCTTTCTACATTTCTAGCTCATCATGGAATTGCAGTTGGAAAATAAATAGTGTTTTGAAACATTCTGAAGAGCACTTATTAGTTGGTTTTTGCCATCTGTAATTTTAATAGCACTTAGAGATGGCTAGTAATTAAATGGGAGATTTGTATTCCTCTTGGTAAGTGAAATGAAAAAAACAGTAGTATTTTCAGTGCTAAAAGCTATAAAATTCCGATTCTGAACTCTTGATCTAAAAGTAGAATAAATTATATTTTGATCGCAAATTCTACAACACAATGAATTGAGAGATACTTAAAATATAATGTTGAATGGCGTTCCTTAAGATATTCATAACAGACTGCAAAAACACTAAGTGAAAAATATAATTATAGATGAAGTAGTCTTTGAACCTCTTCTTTCAGAGTGTTTTTCAAAATTATTTTTGTTTTTTGTTTTTCAAATAACATTGTGTTCAAATGGGATTGTACTTTGTGAATCTCATTGCTCGAGTTTATAATATTAAACAATGAAATCAGTATGCTGCAAACATTTGAATTTTTTTAAGCAAGCACATTAGAAATTTCTATATAATAAAAAAACCCAAACAAAAAAACAAAATAGCAAACAAGCCCAAACTCCATTGTAACTAAGATGATAGATTGACGGAAACACTAAATGAAAAGGCAAACATAATATCTTGTGCATGACATCAACATATTTGACACTAGTTAATCATGGTTGCAGCATGACAGTGATTTTAAGATCCCTGCACTGTTTTGCTTGGAAATCATATTATTGCTATAGCTGGTCTGATAGTTTTCTTTTGACTGTAACATTAGTCAGATGTTGTGCACAATGTACAGGCGATGTAAATGCATCAGAACTTGCCAGATAGAGTACGCTCCTATGGAAATATCAGAAGATGTTACAAGCAGTGGACATTGACTGGAACAAGAAATTGTTATGGCTTTCTAGGCATTTTTTTTTCTATCTGTTCTATATTAATCATGTTGTCATTAAAATATACCATCCTTCTTTACAAAAGAGATTATGATCACTCAAACTTATGAACTTGGGCAACTATCATGAGTTTTTGTCAATTTAAGATTACTCTAGTATATTTCAACTATATCTAAAAAAAAATCAGAGACAAGACCTGGTTAAAAATACAGTGGGTAACATAGGGCACAGGGCTCCTCACTAAGATGCCACTGCTAATATTTCATAGCCAACAGATCTGATAGTTTTTTGCATAAATCATTGATTATAACCAATAAAGCCCTAACAACCTTTGGTCATTTTTTCTATGCAATCATTTTCTCCTAGCCATAATTCCAATCTGGAGATCAAGTAAATGAGGCAGTTGTCTGGTTGCCCTGGTTTCAGCTGGGACAGAGTTAATTTTCTTCCTAGTAGTTGGTATGGTGCTGTGTCTTTGGATTTAGTACTAGAAGAATGTTGATAACACACTGATGTTTTAGCTGTTGCCGGGTACTGCTTAGACTGGCCAAGGACTTCTCAGGTTTCAGCTCTGCCAGGTGCACAAGAAGCTGGGAGGGGACACTGCCAGGACAGCCGACCCAAACTGACCAAAGGGCTATTCCAGACCATATGACGTCCTGCCCAGTATATAAGCTGGGGGAAGAAGAAGGAAGTGGGGGACATACAGTAAGATACCAAGCATTGGTCTTCCATTAATTCACAAAGATTAATTCACATTAATTCCAGAAATTATGTGGTTTTCTTCTTTTTTTTTTCAGAGGAGAGGAGAGGAGAGTGGGGGAAGAAGAAGGAAGTGGGGGACATACAGTAAGATACCAAGCATTGGTCTTCCATTAATTCACAAAGATTAATTCACATTAATTCCAGAAATTATGTGGTTTTCTTCTTTTTTTTTTCAGAGGAGAGGAGAGGAGAGGAGAGGAGAGGAGAGGAGAGGAGAGGAGAGGAGAGGAGAGGAGAGAAT
>JAKFQP010000138.1:916246-984085 GCA_023375905.1 Nycticorax nycticorax | reverse complement strand
GGTAAATAATAAATACAGTGAAGCTCACATCTGCTTCAAAAACTGATGGAAAGAGAAGCTGCATACCTAAAGATGTTGGTTTCTGTATACTTCTGCAGTTTTGTTGGCTTGTACATCTTTGGCTTGTAACTATAGCAACAGTACTGTCCATATATCCAAAAGTGTGTAATCTTTTCAATTCTACTCATCAAAATATTTCACAGAGTTATTTCTGTCTAATTTATCAGATATTTAGATCCAGAATGTTTGAACAAATTCTTTCTGCTTCACATATCACAAACAGCCAATGAGAAGAAAACCCCACACAACACCTGAACATGTAACTACCAGAATCAGAAGATATTCTCCACTCTTTAGGATGCTAAGGTTCATGATTACAGCTCTTTAGATTTTTTATATCCTTCTTTACATTTCTTCATATGTTTTCTTTATGTAACAAAAGGGGAAAGTAATCTTATCAGTTAAATACTGCCAAAAAAGTTTGAAATTTAGATTTTTCTTTTTCAACAGAACACTGAATTAAAATCCTTTTATAATACTCTGGATTCTTTAGTGGGAAAACAGAGTCATTCAACACCATGATCTGTCAGTGTAAGAACTTTTTGGATTCAGCATACTATGCAACTAAAACACAAGTTTGCAATGAAATTTAAACTTTTGGTGAGAGGAAATAATAGAGCTCACTCTGTTGTGTTATGAAAAAGTATTCAATGGTACAATACACTGAAATGATGTTCTACATATTTTGTGAAAAGAATATTTGGTTTTAAAATGTTTCATTCACTTAAATTTTAGAAGGTGTGAGATTTTTCATTGAGTGTGGTGCCAATGCTGAATGCACAGATGACTTAGTACTTGATCCAGAAGAACAGTCAAGATTGATTCAGTGGCTGTTCCTATGGAATTCACTGACAATTACATTTTATTTCTGTCCTTGATTGTTTGCCAGATGAGCGTATAAAATGAAAAGATCAACAATACTTTCATATATTTTTGTATTCAGTATGGATGTGGCTGATCTCTTTCTCATTTTCTTCTAGGCCTTTTCTGGAAACACAAATGCAGACAGTGTTGTATACTATAAGCTTCAGCATTCCATTAAAGCGAGATTTCTCCGTTTTGTGCCTTTGGACTGGAATCCGAATGGCAGAATTGGAATGCGCATTGAAGTGTATGGATGCACATACAGTAAGTGTTTTGATGAATCAGCTAAATGAAACAACTATTCATTATTGTCTTATGCTACCTAAATTACACTTGAAAGTAGATTTCTAAACTTAAATTTAATCTTGAATAAAACTGATTTAATCCATTTATGTGCACACTTCACTATTTCTGCATCATCTAACAATATGTGATGCTTATTTTGAAGTCCTTTCTGTGTTGGAATGAATGGTGTGGACATAATCTGATAGCTGATTTACTGCAAACTCTTTTTTTGATAGTTTTAAAAACTGCATCTTAACATGGTATACTTTCTACCTGAAGGGTGAAATGTGGAAAATGTTAATAGTTTTAAATATATATGGTTTTGGTCCTGAGTCAATAAAAGTAAAAGATAGACCCACAAATACACAATTGAAGGATACTTCAAAGTTGTTATATCTTTAAGGGATGCTTTTTGAATAACTTCTTTGTCATTAATAAAACATTAATAACATAAATATTTGGAAGACAAGTGCATGTGTTATGGTTGTATTGATCTGCTGGACAATGCAAATCTTCCTCTTGTCTTCCTGTTACAGTTCTTCAACCCTGGACTTTTTAAAAAATATTCCTCTCAGCAAGTTGCTTACTGCTTTCTATTCTCTTCACCTTTTCTCCATGAGGGAAACAGAGTTTGTTTTAATCAACCTCCTTAACTGCTCGTCTTAAGTACTTTTGTCTGTTGTTTTTTGCTTAAGTCAAGCTTTACATGGCTGATATCTTCTGAATGGTCTCCATATACTCTTCTATTTCCATTCTTTTGTATCTGACTTTAAATTGAACATCAGTAAAACACATCTCTGGGTTTTCTGCCTTAAACTTGGTTTTGTAAAATGAGTAAAAGACCATGAACTAAGGATATTGAAAATTTCAACCTGGCTGCAAGAGAGGTCACCTCAGAAATTAGGTAAACTGCATCAACCCAGGAACAGCTCATGCCAGGAGAAGTGTGTGAGAAGCTAAAACCACACAGAATTCTGCAAGGACATCTGTGTGGAGACTGGAAAAATGACATGATTCCTAGAACAATCTAATGATACTGCTGTAACTGAGAAATGTGGCCAACATTCCAGTTATCCTCCACTGTTTTAAGTACCATGTCTACTAAAAGTTAAAAATGGATGCTGAACAGATGACTTTATCATTCCCAGCTGAAAGCTCATCTGAGTATCCCATTTGAAATCTCACCTCTGTGGTACTTGATGAGAGTCCAGTCTTTCCTGTGTCTAAGCTTCACCGAAAGTCAATCAGCTTTGCTTCTTTCGAGTCCTCTACTGTGTGTATTTGACAGTGTTTAAATTCTTACTCAAAGTCTTGTTCTCAAACATTTCCATACTGAAGAGCTCTCTTTTGCACATACCATAAAATATGTAGAATAAGTAGTTACACCATTAAAATATTGTGTGTGGTCAGTAACTACTTCTGTGGAAGTTTATATATTTTTTGTATTTTACTTATTTGGTACAGGATCAATCCTATAGATAGCTTATGGAAACAAATCAGTGACAACTATTTCCCATTTATTATTCTTTCCTTCAGAGAGATCTCACTGGGTCTTATACTGACGGAGTAAGCAGCTCTCTGCTTTTACCACTGAGCATGTGGACTGTGTTCTGTATTCAAGTGCAAATGCAGCAATTTCTTCCTTCAATCTATCTGTTGCAAATGACACAATTAAAACTAAATCTACAAGTTGATGGCACTATTCCATAAAGTGATACTGAAAAAATGCATGTCTGTTAGATCCAAAAGAAGTCATTGCTATCCTCGTGAAGTAATACTTACAGGACAACTGTTGGCACTACTTTCACGTTGCTGTGCTGTGTAACTGAATAATTTAGGCTAGTATTCTCAGAACTAATGTTTCCCCTTTCATTGCAGTCTCAGTGAAGTTTTGTAATGTCTGTGATTGATGTCCCTAAGATAAACTAGGTTATTATAAGTTTTGTTTCCTTTGTTTTACACAGAATTCCCTTTTTTATGGGGATTTATAAATTTATAAAAATTTATAAATTTTTAGTCCAAGGACTATCACATTTTATACATTTGTAAAATGTGCATCCAGAACAAGTCCTTCCATTTTTGCCTCTTAGCACATATGGAGTAGGAAGGCTAAATAAAGGTAGTCAGTTGTGGAATTATATGAAATATTGAAAGAATTCCCCCCATTCTTTATTTTTAGTTCTTCTCCTTCCTCACTTTGCTACCTCTGCCATGTTCCTCAGTTTTCTTACTCCTGTTCTACAGTCTTTTTCATGTAAGAAAGAAAAAAAGATGTTTTCCACCTCCAGGTGAACTACCTGGCTCTATGTGGACTGACAAAATCTGCTTGTGCCATCACTACACAACAAACAGTCTGTGATGCAAAAAACCCCTCACCCCAAAATCTCTCTCAGACTCTGCCTGGTAGTTCTTCCTATTTAATGTGTTCAAAAGAGACCGATTCATCTCTACAGACATTTCCTGTGTCTTGTTTCTGAAATGTCAGACTGTGACAATTAAGCTATGTAAAATAGAGTTCAGGTTAAGCTATCCACTGGCACTAAAAAAAGGAAATTAGAAGTCTCTTTGGCTTACTCCTTTCTCCCTTCATTACAATGCTTTCTTTTGCATTCCATCTTCTGAAACCCAGTAGGCTAAAAATAAAATTAAAAAAAACCCAAAAATGCTATTTCATATGACAGTCAGAAAGATGGGTTTAAATGTGAAAATTATAATTGTATAAAATTGTATGAGAAAGATAACTGGGACCTAAATGCATGCTTTACATTAAAACATCATTAGATGCAGTGCCTAACAACAAGCACTGCAGATAGTGTGATATGTAAACCCTCTTCCAGAGTCCTCTAACAGTGTTAAATCTGTTGAGGCTTTTTGAGAATTCTGTTCTGGCTGGAATGAATAAAATCAATGGCACAGTTACATCAGTCAAAGAAAGGACTTCCCATCCTCTTCATAACTGGGATAATGTGCTTTCAAGGACTTGATGTGAATGTGATTGTAAAAAAGTTAATTTTAAATGTGGTTGATTATGAATAACTTTAATGTCTTCCCCCTCCCCCCCCCCCCGAGGTTTTGTTTAAAACAATACATAAGTCCTGATTTATCTAACTTTTCTGAACAGTGTAAACATTTTCAGGTCTGCTTTCCCCAAAACTGGAAAGGGCCAGGGAGCAGAGTTCTCATTTTAATACAACAGGTCAGGACCAAAGATATCTAAGAGCAATAACAAATACCAAACAGTTTGGATTGTTTTAAGTTTTTTTTCCTTCTAGAACATTAGCATTTATTTCAATTAGTTTAAATATCAACAAAAATCAAATAATTTTTCAAAGGTATTGCAACTAAAAATTGTGCTCAGGATGACTAGAACTCATGGTCACAACTCGTGGTGTGTGAAGAGGCTTCCAGAATTTCCAGTTTCTCAGAGGCATTTCATCACTTCCAAAGGTATTTTTGCAGTATACTAAGGATTTAGGTTATATTAATTTGAGAAAGATGTGTTGTAAATTGTGAAGAGATGACTGTTCACAAATTAAATGCATCTTTATTTATAACAATAAAGTAGAGAAAACCCATGGAGACTGATGTTCAAGCCCAGGGACTATTAGAAGTTGAGAGTAGTTGATAATAGGAAAGAGGAAGATGTTGAGGCAACCTGGGTATTTGGGCTTGTTCTTTCTATCCTCATAACTCTGAAGGAGACCCAAGCTTTATCTCTCACAACTCTTTCAATTTATTTCTAGTGGTAATGCACAGATGATGAAGACAAAACATATGTCAGAAATGTTATAAGAATTTTGATTAACATCCACAGCCCTTTCACAATCTTTATTCGTGCATAATGGTGGAGGGAAAAATGGATTTTTTTATTTTCCAAATTTGGACGGAATAGTTTTTACTTCTTAAGATTTAGTGCTACAGAATAGTGAAAGGGATTTTGGAAAGCAGTTCTAAATGTTGTTTGTGCTCTTTTCTTGATAACTAATAACAACAGTATGTTCCCAATCAAAAAAACTTGCTGTTACTAGTAGCTACTAAGACTATATCTAGTTAGCTGGTTTGATAGATACATAAAAAAGTACAAGTTCTATTATTGAAGTTTTTGTTGAAGTTATAAAAATTCACATTAATTATTTAAATTTAACATTGATTAATGCTTTTACTGTCCACATTCATTCAATGACATAATGAAGTAAAATAGTCAACCTAAGTTTCATTTTTAGATAGAATGTCATGTTTATTCATTGTACATTTGGTAAGAAGTACATTATCATGATGTGAAGAAAATCAAGAAACTATTTTTAAAAACATAGCTGCATTCACTTGACAAAAGTTTTTAAAAATAGAATATAAATTACTGACTTTAAGAACTATAGTTAATTAGAATTGAATTCATTTCCATGCCAACAATGTGGAGAAGTATTTTTAGTGAAATTAAAAAATAAGCAAATATATAATGGGTTTCTGTTGACTTGCAAGAAGTCAACCAGTCAGTTGAAAAATATCTTCATATTTTATTGAGTGTCCTTTACATCTTCATTTATTTCACAAATATATCTTTCAAGGGTAATTACCTTTCTCTTCTTTACTTATGAACTGTGAATACTCTATGAGCTTTTTATAGCGTTATCAGTTCCTTTGTGTGCATCTTCAACCTATACTGATTTTGACAGATATTCTTCTATATTATTGGGATAAAATAATTTAATTCTTTTCCTTGCCTTGCCTTGCCTTGCCTTGCCTTCCCTTCCCTTCCCTTCACTTGCCTCACTTTTCTTCCCTTGTCTCACTCATCTTCTCTTGCCTTTCCCTTTCACTTGAGCACTGTCATGGATCTGTAACACTGTACCTACTTTTTAGCACAGTCATGAGCAGTATGAATGTATGTGAGTAAGTCAGAAAACATACATTCATAATGTAATAATGAAAATTCCTCAGTATTAGTCTTTTCTTCATCTGTAAAACTTAGGAGTTTATTAATTTATCTAATATAGTACAGAATTAAGCAGGTCAAGGGAGGTGATTCTCCCCATCTGCCCTGCTTTTATGAGACCCTGCCTAGAGTACTGCATCCAGCTCTGGGGTGCCCAGCAGAAGAAAGACATGGGCTTGCCAGACCAGCTCCAGAGGAGGGTCATAAAAGTGACCAGAGTGCTGGAACACCTCTCCAGTGAAGGAAGGATGAGACAGTGGGGGTTGTTCAGCTCTGGGGATGCCTTATTTTTGCCTTTCAATACTTAAAGGGCACTTATAATAAAGATGGAGGTTTTTTTCCAGGGCCTGTACTAACATGACTATAATGGTTTTAAACTGAAAGGTGGTAGATTTAGATTGGACACAAGGAATTTTTTTTATTTTATTTATTTTTAAATTATGAGGGTGATGAGACACTGGAACAGGTTGCCCTGAGAAGTTGTGGATGTCCCTTCATTGGAAGTATTCAAGGTCAGGTTTCATGGGGCTTTGATCAACCTGATGTAGTGAAAGTTGCCCATGGCAGGGGCATGGGAAATAGATGATCTTTAAGAAGTCCCTTCCAACCCTAATTATTTTATGACTCTATGCTAGGAAGATGACCCTTGAGGTGTGTCGCCAACAATCCCCATTGCAGCTGTGGGAAGCCCCCCCATATGCCTGTCTGACCTGCTTTCTAGGGACTTGGATCCAGGACACTGTGGAGAGACTGTTGAGGTTTGACCAGTCTTCAGACTATCCCCTTCTGCTGTTCTTCCATGTGGGTACCAACGGTACTGACAGGGGAGACCTGGTGTGTATCAAGCATAACTACATGGCTCTAGAGGCAAGGAGCAAGAGCATAGGGTCTCAGGTGGCATTTTCCTTGTTCCTGCTGACAAGAGAGAAGTGCTAGAGGAGGACTGGGTGGATCCTTTGGATCAAAAATTAGTTGCACAGCTGGTGTCAGCAGCAATTATCCAGATTTAACAACCTTAGGACACTTTTTGAGGATGAAGAGTTGCTAGGAAGAGGCAGAATCCATCTGATCATGTAGGACAAAAACATCTTTTCCAACAGGCTGGCCAACCTGGTGAGGAGAACTATAAACTAGGAAAGATGGGTGAGGATGTTGATGACCCAAAATCAACTGAGGAGGTGGTGGGATAGTTTGAGAAACTAAAGCTTCACGGCAGTTTGGACAAGAGAGACCTTGGAAACAACAAACCAGAGCTGAAGTGCAAGCACTTGGCCATCTCAAGTGCAAATACACAAATAGGGAAGTGCTGTTGTGAGAGCAACATGACAGGGGGAGTTCTCACACTTTGAGAAATCAACACAAGTGGGTGCCTTTCTGAAGTGCCTGTGTGCTAATGCACACAACATGGGGAACACACAGAAGAAATTGAGATCTCCATGAATTTGATAGACTATAATCTTATCATGACCATAGACACATAGTGGAACAGCTCACACAACTGGAGTTGTCCCATAGATGGATACAGGCTGTTTAGAAACAGCTAGCCAGGACGATGAGAAAGGGCAGTTAACGTTTATGTGAGCAAGCATCAGGGGTGTATGGAGCTCTGCCTGGAGACAGATTATGAGACTGCTCAGAGTTCATAGATGAGGTTTAGATGACAGACCAAAGGTGGTGGCATAGTGGTGAATATCAGCTACAGACTGCCTGATAGGGGAGAACTGGATGAGGCCTTCTTGAGAAAACTGGAAGAAGCCTTAGGTTCACAGGCCTTGGTCCTTATTGTGGACTTCAATAGCCCTGATTGTGGGACAACATGGAAGTGCATAAGCAATCCAGAAGTTTTCTGGAATTTTTTGATGATAACTTCCCAACATGGGTAATCAAGGACCTGACAAGGTGACTCTTACTGGCCCTTATACTTACAAACAAGGAAGAACTGATGGTGGACATGAAAGCTGGGGCAGCCTTGGCTGCAACAACCATGAGACAGTGATGTTCAAGATCCTGAGTGAAAGGAACAAAGCAAATAGCAGGATCACATCCCTGGCCTTCAGGAGAGCAGGCTTTTTCATGCTCAAGGACCTGATTGGAAGAGTAACATGGGAGATGATCCTGAAGACAAGAGGGATCCAGGATTTTCATTTTCTCCAACCTCAAGAAAGGTCTATCCTGAGAAGCAGAAAATCAAGCAAAAGTAGCAGGAGGTCTGCATGGATGAGCAAGGAGTTCCTACCTGAGCTCAAGAATTAAAAGGAAGTGTACAAGAGGTGGAAACAAGGTCAGATGACCCAGGAGGAATACAGAAACATTGTCTGAGCATGCAGGGATGTGGTTAGGAAAGCCAAACCACCTAGATTTGAAACTGATGAACGTCATGGAAGGCAACAAGAAGGGCTTCCACAGGTATATCACAAGCAAAAGGAAGACTGCTAAAAATATGGGCTCACTGCTAAGTGTGGCAGGGGGCCTGGGGGCAAAAGACATGGATAAGACCAAGGTACTCAATACCCTCTTCACCTTGGTCTTTCATTGTAAGACTTGCCTTCAGGAATTTCAGGTCTCTGAGGCCCACAGGAAAGACTAGAGCAAGGGAGACCCTCAGTGGAGGAGGGTCAAACTATGTAACATTTTAATAAGTATACATATTAGGATACATAAGGATACATGTAAGTCCATGGACCTACTGAGATGCACCTGAGAGTACTGAGGCAACTGGCCACAGTAATTCTGAGGCCACATTTATTTATCTTTGAAAGGTAGTGGCAACTGGGAGAGGTTCTTAAAGACTGGAAGAGAGCAAATGTCACTCCTATCTTCAATAAATGCAAGAAGGAATAGGTGGAACTACACACTGGTCAGCATCATTTCAAATCCTGGGAAGGTGAAAGGGCAGATAATCCTAGAAACCATTTCCAAACACTTGAAGGATGAGAAGATTATTGGAAATGGTCATCATGGATTTATGAAGTGGAAATCATGCCTGACCAAAATAACAGCCTTCTACAGTGATATAATTGGCTTGGTGAGTGAAAGAGAGTGTCTAGTGTTGGTTCTCTTGAGTTTAGCAAAAGTTTTGATTCAGTCTCCCATAATGTCTGCATAGACAACTGGTAAGTACAGGGTATTTAGGTGGGCAATGAAGAGGATAGAAAACAGACTGAACTGCCTGGCTGAATGAGTTGTGATCAGTGGCACAAAGTCAAGCTGAGTCTATTTGCTTGTGGTGTATCCCACTAGTTTCAGTTCTGTTTAACATCATCTTTAGTTGCCTGGATGATGAGGCAGATGATGTTCCCCAAGTTTGCAGCCAATAAAAATTTGGATGACTGGTTGACACACCAGAGGGTTTTGATGCCATTTAGAGGTACCCAGACAGGCTGACAAGAATCTCATGCTGTTCAACAAAGGGAAGTTCAAGGTCTTGCACCTATGGAGGAATAATCCCAGCAAGGGTTTGCCAGTACACACTGGGGTCTGACTGTGTCTTTGAAGAAAAAGACATGAGGGTTCTGGTAGACACCAGGTTAGCCATGAGCTGCCCACATGACCTTGCAACGCAGAAAGCCAACAGCATTCTGGGCTGTTTTAGGAAGAGTGTTGCCAGCATGTTGAGGAAAGGTTATCCTTTCCCTCTACTCAACCATGGTAACAAAACATGTCTGAATTTCTGGGTCCAGTTTTGGGATGCCTTAAAACAAGAAAGATGTGGATATACAGGAGTGAATCCAGCAAAGGGCCACAGATATGATTAGGGAGCTGGAGTGTCTGCCATATGAGTAGAGGCTGAGAGAGCTGGGACTGGAGAGTAGAAGGCTTGGGTGGATTTTTACCCATGTGTATTAGTACCTGATGAGAGGGTCTAAAGAAGATGGAGCCAGGATCTTTTCAGTGGTATCCAGTGACAGGACAAGAGGCAATGGACATGAACTGAAATACAGTTTTTTACTGCGAGGATGGTTGAACACTAGCATGGGTTGCCCAGACAGGTGTAGTCTTTATCCTTGGAAATACTACAAAACTGACTGGACATAGCCCTACAAAACCTAGCTGACTCTACTCTGAGTGGGGAAATTGGACAGGATGATCTCCAGAGGTACATGGCAATCTCAATGATTCTATGATCCCATGATGCTCATACTGGGAAACTGATGACACAAAGTCCTGTATTCCAGTGCTAAAACTGTACTTCAGTTTAATTGAAGTTGTAATTTGTTTATGATAACAGTTAAAAAACATTTGATGAAGAGAACCAGGCCCTATTCACATTCACGGCTGACAGGTTTACATTTTGGAATATTTTTGTTTGTTTCCTAGAATATTATCTCATGATATTATTTTGAACTACTGTATAGCTATCCAGATTGATTTCAATAGTGGCTTAAATCTATAGCCTGCATTAAGTCCCTGAAAATCAGTTAAAAGTAATGGACATGCTTTTTCTCTTCTTTACTTTGTTAATTGGAATTAGTTGCAGGTAAATCAATAGAAATTTTCACCCCAAGAATATAGTAAGAACAGAAATGGTTAAAGTACCTCGTGGCTCCAAGGCAAGGAAGACCTTTCACCATTTGACATTAGTACTAGAGTGGAATAGAAGCCAGATCTTGTTTCTTCACCTTGCTTTATTATCTAGTGATAGCATCATCATTAAAACAGAAGAGTCTTAAGATTTGAACAAGAACAGGACTAGCAGAAATAAGCTATGCTTTACTGGGAACAGGTGAATTTAGGGATGTTAGTGGCTTCATATCATATTGAAGTAACATTTAACTGTTTCTTTTAGACATAGCATTATACATTATCTTTCATTTCTTTACTTCTAGGGTCCGAGGTGGTTGGCTTTGATGGGAAAAGTTGTCTAATTTACACATTTAATAAAAAACTCACAAGTGCATTGAAAGATGTGATTTCTCTGAAGTTTAAGACAATACAAAGTGATGGAATTCTCCTCCACAGAGAAGGACAAAATGGAGACCACATCACCCTGGAATTAATTAAAGGGAAGCTGTCCCTACACATTAATTTAGGTAACAGCTACAGTCTCATAAAGTCTAATACAGTTATTAGTTATTATTTGACTAAAACTTCTTCAATTTGCTAAGTGGATTTTAATGTAAAGAGTATGATAAAGTAGTGGAATGTATTTGAATAATTATATTTTTATATGGAATTAATAGTTTTTATTTTTCTTCTTTCAAGGTGATACTAAAACTCATCCGTCTAATGCCCAAATTAATATTACGCTGGGCAGCCTTTTGGATGATCAACACTGGCATTCTGTTCTCATTGAGCACTTTAACAATCAAGTAAACTTTACAGTGGATAAACACACTCATCATTTTCATGCAAAAGGAGAATTCAATTATTTGGACCTTGATTATGAGGTGTGAAAATTACCTTTCCTTTAATACATTTATTAACTTTGTCATGTAAATGCAGTAAAAAAAGCAAAGGAGAGAGAACTTAAGAATCTTTGTAGTGCTTAAAGCTTTAGGGATTTTCTGTCTCCTAAAGGAGTGAATCAAAAAAAAAAGAGATATTCTTAGAATACTAATGCTCCACTAGATCTGCAACTCAATTTTTTCAAATGACCATCTTTTTCATCTCAGAGTTCACCATTTTAATATCTTTGTTTCAGTAGTGTTGCAAATGTGGTAAACAGTATGTAACCATAAAGAGTGAGTCCCAATTCAAAGTTATTTTTTCATGGCTTGGTAAGAATTACAGTAAATCAACATAAAACCATTTTAGAAATGTTTAAATTAAGAATTAAATTTGGAAAATGTACTGTGAAAAAAAAATCTCGCTTACACAAATGGTAGTTTAATGAAAAGGAGTACATGTAATTTGCTGTGGCAGTTTCCCACCTATGGTTAAAAAACCCCACTGTTTCACAGTTGTAATGTGATGACTGTCTGCTTTATGTTTGCCCCTGTCCTGTTTGTTGGATGAGACAATGAGTGGTAGAGCAGAGTGTCTGGAACCCGTAGATCTAAAATACTTTATTCTACTCATTTGAGTTTTTAAGCAATTTAGAGTAAGATTTCATGCTGTTCCATGTCTGCATTATGCCATTTCAAAGATATCATTCACAAGATTAAAGTCATTATTGTGCTTAAAATTTCTGAATCTAAGCCACAATACCAAGACCTATTAAGACTATTTTAAAAAAAAAAAGAACAACAAATATTAGTTTTATCTTATTGGCAAACAGAATTATTTTACTAAATCAACTGGTATTGCAAATTAATTTTCCTCACTTCCACATACTGTAGTTTGAAGTATGTGTTACCAATACAAGGCAGAAAGGAAAGCAAAAGCTGGAAAAAAGCTAAAAAATTTAAAAAAAAAAATGAACTGCTGTATTTAGAATTGCATTTCTGGCTACAAAAATTTTTCAGTTTAATACCTTAATGAAACATGATATATTTAATTTGGGATTTTTTTAATAGAATGATTTTAAATATTAAGTGGAATTTCAAAATTAAAGATAAATCTTTTAAACTGATCTTTTCTACAATGTCAACCGGAATAGCTTTGAAATGGGTGAGTGCAAAAGTTCAGTTAAACCAGCATCCTGTTTCTGATCGTGCCTAAGACTGGAAACATAGACCAGAGTCCAAATCAGGTCACCCTGCAGCAATGCTTTTCTAAAATAATCTACTGCTTTCTACAGTTTCTGCCTCAGGGACTTATTAAGACAGTGCTATTCTTTAATTTAATAGCTCTCAACAGATTTTTATTTTTATTAAATCTCTCAATCTCTTTCTTAACTCAAGTAAACCTGCAGCATCACATCAAAGAACTGCACAGCCTGAGCAGTTTGAGAGGAAAAGAATTACCTCTTTTCATTTGTTTTGAATCTGCCCTAAAATAATTTAATTTGATGCACTCTTGTTCTCTATATAACTATATCTAGTTATGACTTGACACAGTGGAGAAGTCAGGCTCAAATTTCCTAAAGAAGTTGTCAGGGATTTCTCTTCTGCCTTTTCTCACTGTCCAGCATGGTCTGCAGGCCTTGTCCTTTTTCTCCTTGGTTTTACAGCTGTAACAGACCCTGAAAAATGATAAGACTCTATACTAAGCAACTAAGAGGCACCCTCCTAAGAAAAAAAAGCCAACATTTCAGAATATTTTAAAGCATACATATTACTTGATATATCCTAATTTTTGTTAACCTATTCTTTTAGTAGGTAGATGTGATACAAGGAAATAGCCAAGAAGTAGCAGATTCATTATTGGCCGGTCTTTGACTTCTGCTCTTGATGCTATTGGCAGCTTCTTTCCTTAGAAAACTACTTAATAGTATCATTGATTTCTCTTCTCTTTCTAAGCTCAGCTTTGGAGGGATCCCAGTGCCTGGAAAATCAGGGACATTTTCACGCAGGAACTTTCATGGGTGTTTTGAAAATATTTATTATAATGGAGTGAACATTATTGACCTGGCCAGGAGACATAAATCTCAGATCTACTTTGTGGTAAGAGGTTCATAGTTAAGAAAGAATAAATAAGTAAAATAGAGAAAAGAAAAAGACCACAGTTTCTTTCATATGCAACCTGTTAACACAGAGTTTTAGTAAAATCTATGTTGTTTAATGAAAGAAAAATCAAGGAGTCACCTAAGGGTTATTTTATATTTGCTGCTGTACAGACTCATCCAGCAAAAAATACAGGAAGCATTTTATTCTTCAGCTCTTTATCTGACATTTAGATATGTGTGCTATCTTATAGTTGTGTGGTATCTCACTGTTATGCATGTACAAAAGCCACTGAGTAAAATAATATTTACCTGAAGTCATTGAAGCACTGTCTTTGACTTCTGTACCCGACTAGTAGGAACACCAGTAGCACATTTTAAAAGCCTTCTGTTGCTGAGGACACTGATCCACTCTGTTTCCTCCAGAGCATTATAATTTTGATAGATACGTTCTGTTTGTTAATTTATACTGCACTCTGTCTGAAGAGCTGTAGTTTAGATTGGTGGGTATAATGCATTTATTGTGTCATGGTCAACAGCTGTATTACAGAAATGGTTCCAATAACAAACTCTCTTCTGTTTTACGGAAGGTTTTCTATAAATCTTACTAAGTATTTCTTTTTTTCTAATAGTACAAGAATCATCTCTATTTATTTATTTAGCAGCAGGAAATGTAGAGATATGATGGAAACAGTAAGTTCAAAATAATTAACAAAATATGAAATGCTTTCAAGCTCCAAATCTTTATCTTTGGATGTCAGTTCAGAATATGAACAATCAAAGTTTGTTCTCTTCCCTGAAAAAATGTATGACAGGCATCTCTTCTCATGTGAAGCTTATCTGAAATATTCCAGAATTAACTGAACTGATATCTCCGTATAATTTCCTGTCCATGATGCTTATGGATGTCAGGGAGAAGCCAGTTATAGAAGGCTCTGTGTGGATTAGTAGAAGGGGAACTATGAAATTATTGTCATAGAAGATTTCATCATCTTAATCTAAAATTATTTAAATTGTTGTGTTACTTTTGAAACTATTTAGGAGGCATTTTATAATGTAAATGTGCCAGGAAGTACTTATGTTACCATAGGATCCTTTCTAAATAGATGTTTTGCTGGTCTGATACAGTATCAGGCAGATGTCCAGACAACATGGAGGGAGAATATGCAGATGGTAAGCTTTTAGTATTTAAAAAGTTTTATTAATCTTATCACTGCCTTTTCACTACGGGTCAGTTCAGTTGACTATTCATAAGACAGACCTTTTATATATATGTTTTCACTGAAGAAAATAAAAACAGATAAACTTCAATTTCTTGCCATGCCAGGTTCTAGTGAGTATTTTACTTAAATTGGTGTTTTAGGTTTTTACTATAAGGTCAAAGTTTTATGTATGTTCAAAAGTTTAAAAACTCTTTGTTGAACAGAAGTTAAATGTACTTTAAATTCTAAAGACATTAATCCTTCAGTAATAGTCTGTACAGAACAAATTAGTTATTGTTCAAATCATGCCAACAAGTCATTGGATCAAAGTGCATATCTTATCACTATTAAGGGTCATAAAGTATTAACTATGACACCAGATGCAAAAAATGCATTATTCCTATTCCAGTCTTATCTACATCACCCAGTACAACTGCAGACACCGGTTAAACTCAGAGTTTGTTAATGAACTCATCTGCAAGTTTATTTAGATACCTAAGAACCAGTGATATCAGAAGCAGTCAAGGACAAAATAAAAGCAAGGTGCATAAATACAACTCATGATCTGGTCCATATGTCCCTGCTTGAAAACACATTTCCTTCTGATTCTGATTCATGAAGTATATGTTTCACATTTATAGGTAGCAAGAGTTTATACGTGGAATTTTCTCTGGCTAGTTGCAAAAACAAATATTGCAGTCAGTGCACACCTCCAGTTGCTTTGATTTGGAAAGACTGCTCCGTGGTCCAGCAATGTTTTGGGTTTTTTTCTCAGATTTAACACTGCCTTAAACAATCAGTAACCAAGCTCAACATTTTTCTCTGCATACAGACATTTAGACCCTTGTAAAAATTTATGCCAAACTTTGCATTCAGTAGCATTTTATCTGACATTCAGAAATTTGTCAAGTCCTTAATGCTTCCTGAGGCTGAGACAAAACAGAAACAAAGCAGGTCTGTCTAACTCCTGAAGCACCGTTAAATCACCCATGTAATTTAGGATCTTACCTCATTCACTCAAAGGTCCTTGCTACTCTGCTCAGGCAGATATGTCTTTTCTGGACAAACAACTAGGTAAACAATCTGATGATGTTCTTGTGTATTCATGCTTGATTTTTAGATTAACACACACGAGTATTATAAATATTAGGTTTCATGCACAATGTTTCGAAACTCTGTAGTTTCCATACAAAAGTTCTCATGACTGTTTTTCCCCAAATGCTCCTAATGCCATATTTGTTTCATTTCTTTCTAGGGCAACATGTCCTTCTCATGTTTAGAGCCACAGGTGATTCCTGTTACATTTCTGAGCTCCAGTAGTTACCTTGCACTGCCAGGCATATCAGGGCAAGATGAAGTATTCATCAGTTTCCAGTTTCGCACCTGGAACAAGGAGGGACTTCTATTGTCTAGTAAACTACACCAGGCTTCAGGTGGTTTCCTCTTGTATCTGATTGATGGGAAAGTTAAAATCAGTCTGCATAAATCAGGAAAAGCACTGAGTGACATCACTGCAGGTAACAGAAATGAAGAAAAAAATTCCAACACATAAAAAAATAGGTTAATGTAAAGTAATTTAAATTAGTACCTACATTCTTGACATAGTTTTATGGCTAGTATGTGTGTAACTATTCTTTACTTGTGCGAATTTTAATCCCAAATGTTTCTAAATCCTTTATTTTCTCACAAACATGTACCTATGCTTTTTTCCCCTTTGAGTAGAAATTAGTTGCCATAATATAGGTTAAAAAGTTTGGTCCTTAGCTTTACATACATACAGTCATATGTATAATCTGGGAAATTTGAGACTTCTAACCACCTTTTTCAGTTGTGAAGTGTAAAGCACTTAATTTCTTACTCTGTCAAGCTGAGCCATTAAGACATTTTTCACCATTTGTCAGTGCTTTCACAAGGTATCAAGTAACTAATTTTTCTTTAAGTGATGCATTATTATAAATATTATGTGTGTTATTTTCTAGTTTCAATTACAGAGCTGTCCATTAAATTTGGACAGTGGATGCCCAATACCAGGTTGTATTCCAGAAAGGTGGGGCAAGTTTGAGTCTACATTTAAAAAGAAAAAAAAAAAAAGAATTACAGTAAGGACAAAAAGAAATGGAGAAGTTGAGGACACTGAATAATTGCAAGCTAAAGGGTCCTTTTGTAATTAATCCCTGAATTGAGACTAGATCATCTACCTTTGGTAGTGTGCACTGCTAGGCAACCCTCAGAGTGGAGCTGAGATTTCCAGAAAACATACCCTTTAGTCTTCTTCTGAGCCATTTCCCTGTTGGTAAACAAATATATAAGGACAAGAGTATGAGACAAATGTAGTAAGATAGAGTCACATTAGAGTATCCAGCTGGGATTGTGAGAAGCAGCTCCCAGCTTTCACTTGCACTGAGTTTGGGAGCAAGGGGACTCCCTCTTTCACACAGAGGCTCCTTAGTTTTTCTGAGTGCTGTTAGCACTTGATGTGAGGACAGCAAGACTGCTGGCCCAGCCAGAAATCTGCTTCTTTCATGAAATGTGAGAGCAGGACAGAGCTGACAACATCTCCATTTTCCACGACTTTTTAAAAAATGGTGAGAAGTAACATCACCATGTGATACTCACCTAGCAGCGCTTCATCAGTAGTATGCTATGCTCTGACACTCCCTGTATCACAGCCACCTCAGACATTGTGATCATTTATGAAAACAAGTTGAATTTTGCCCCTTCCTTGTAGAAGGATAAAACAGTAATTCCAGAATGAGTTCTTAGGCAGGAAAAACAGGACTAGAGAGATTAGGTGAATAAATGGGATTCCAAAGAATATATGTAGGTGAGGAAATGAGGCTGGGATTGGAGTGGTTTCTGTATGGACAAAGATGGCCAGAGACCAATAGCTGGAGGAATATGTTGTGGAAGCAATGGGTAATTTGGCTGCAGAAAACACAATGATGATATCCAAACCATCATTTCATCCTAGATTTATTTTGAATTGTACACAATAATGTATTTCATGTTTCATATTCATAAAAGAGGAATATTATCAGTGAAAAAAAAGCCAAGTTAGCTCCAGTAATATAATGTGTAAAGTGAATTAACAGGTGGATAACAAGTAAGGAAACTGTATTTTGCATTGGTACTTCTGAAAAAATTAATCTTGTAGAGAGTGTATTGAAGAGTTAGGAACCAAACCAACAGCAACTTTCAGGGGAGTTTTCAAGTCAGAATATAGAGAGCTTAATGATGCTAGTCATTAAGTGCTAGTTAGTCTTGAGTTAGTCATAGTGCTAGTTTGTCTTGAGCAATAACAAATACAATAAGTAAACTAAGCAGTTACTGAAATAAAAATGAAAAATAAATAATAAAATAATTCTCTTAAAAATCAAAGTCCTGAAATCTCTTTCAGACCCCAGAGAATTTAAAAAGTTATGTAAAAAAGGGAGAAAATGTCACAAAAAATATTATAATTGGTACAAACACAAAATAAGGATCACTTATCTAAAATGTTCACAAATCATGTGCTTGGCAGTGTAAGGCAGACAAAAAGAGCAAACTAGAGCCAAGCAGAGCAAAGAAACAGCCACAGGATTTGAAGATGAAGCTTCCTCAGTCTTAGTTCTGTTCCCCCTTTTTTTTAGATTGGTTCCTTACTTCAATTCCTGTTACAAAATGAAAATTCCTCTGAGGCAAGAAAAAAAGAAAAAGAAAAAAGGAAACATTAAATATAACTTTGAAGCTCATTATGTTTCTTACAGGTGTATAATGATTAAAACTAAAATTTTAAACAGTTGATTATTTTAATTCAGGAAAAGACTGTAAGCCAGTAATGACCATGGATAATGTTGAAATTTATATAAATACCTTGATCCTGTTGCTGTGGGTGATAATAGGATAAGCCCTGGTATTTGGTATAATCTAAAATAACTGATGCACAAAGAGTACAATTTTAATGACAAGAGGTTTCCCTAGGCTCACAATTTGAAAATGTCAACTCCTTAGTAAGAGTGTCAGTGGTATGTAGTTAGCAGTGATGAATATGGCTTTTTAGGAGCTATTTCAATTGTAGTTCAGTTAGGTGATGTATGTTAAAGAAACTATTGCCATGCAGTGTCATTTTAACACTCCTGCTGAAGGTGGTGGCACTTTTAGTAGCTGCAGACTTACACATAAAGCAATTTATTCAGTTTCAGAGTTGCAACACAATACATAACATATTAGCTGGAACACCCCAAGATAAATCTTGACACTCTGCTGAAACAGAATTTAATGTTCTCATGCTATTAATATAGCTTACTCTTCCTAAAGTCTAACAGGAGGAATTGTGTTTGTCTTTGTGAAGACAGAAACTACTGCAAAAACATCTTATCCTCTGAGAGAGAAGTTATCTAACAAAACCATATGGGGAACTTTCTTTTGAGTTTTTGAAGTGTTATTTTTACACTTACTGAAGCAATTCAAGTCTGCGTTTGGCAACTGAGAAATTAAGTTATGGATGGGTTGGACAGGTTTTCACACACACATACACAATATTTGATAATTAAATCAGAGCATATATCTTTGTGCACAGATCTTAAATTCATTATCATGTGTTTTTTAAAGATTTCTATACCTATATAAAAATGAGGAGAACAGCATGTTAATTCATGAGTGATTAAGTTGTAATAAGCCATATCCTTCTTTTACAGAATGGCTGCTTAATACCTTTTCTTTGTAGCCTCTTTTGCAAACTGGTCATCAAATATTAACAAAGAAATTACATAGATAAGAAAAAGAAATTAACAAAAAGTTAATTTGTGTTGAATGATGAGGCCAAATTGAATTACAACATGTAATTTGTAATTTATGTTTGAGATCCTATTACTCATTTCTTCATATGACCCTGTCTTTCTATGCAGCTTTTAATTTCTATGAAGCTTTTAATTAAGTGATATTAACAGTCATTGCATTTGGTAGTTATACTTCAGTCTAAGCTATAAATTACTTCCTGTAAATTAGTGGGTTTTTTGTTTTTCACTGATCTCCTAATAAGCTATATACCTTGTCGTTTTATATATGTGTTCTCAAGGTTGGATGTCATTGTCCTGCAAGACCTCCCACAGACTGTTTTTTTAGTACTTAGATATTAAAATGATGGCAGTACTACTAATGAGAATAACCTGATATCTTCTTAATAGCTGCCTTATTATGCACTAAAAGTTTAACTGCTATTTTTTCCTCAATTGTTTCTGATAAAGCATTTTTAAAACTGCCAGTGGAGCACCAGATAATATAATTTTCAGATGGAATGGAAATGTAAGCAGTCTGTTAGCCTCCACTATTTATAGTCATACCACTCCATGGCTTCACACAAGCAAATGTGAATTTAATTAAGGTTCTCAATTAGAGGGCTACAATGAGCTGTTTTCTCAGGAGTGTCTTGTGCTCCCACAATGGCATTCCTCAGTCCCCAGACATAATGAAAGGGACTTTGGGGAAGTCTTAACTGGAGCTAAGTGAGCATGATTTAGGATCTCTAATCATGCCAGTCTGTATGAAAAGGAGGTAAAATATCCATCCCAAAATAATTTAGTAGGTCAGTATGATAAAGCAAAATTCATATAACTGATTTTCCAATAACAAAAAGGTTTTCTATTTCTGTCACTCATTCAATCTCCTTCTCTATGTTAGGGCATTGTCTTACCTACCTTGATAGTCAAATATTTCAATATTTGGAATATGGTTTCCCACTAGAATAAGAAGTTACTGAAGCAGGATGCAAAATTGACTTAAAAGCAATTATCCTTGTAACAATTGAAATGAAATTACAGAATTTATTGTTAGTTTTAGTATCTTCAGTAAAGACATAGACAGTGGGATTGAGTGCACCCTCAGCAAGTTTGCTGATGACACCAAGCTGAGTGGGTGTCACTCAGAGGGAAGAGATATCATCCAGAGGGACCTTGGCAGGCTTGAGAAGTGGACCCATGTGAATGTTATGAAGTTCAACAAGGCCAAGTGCAAGGTCCTGCACCTGGGCCAGGGCAATCCCCAATATCAATATAGAGTGGGGATGGAATGGGTTGACAGCAGCCCTGCAGAAAAGGACTTGGGTATACTGGTAGATGAAAAAATTGGACATGAGCTGGCAACGTGCACTTGCAACCTAGAAAGCCAACCATAGCTTATAATAAGGACAGATATATATTTTTTTCCCAGGGCCTGTAGTGACAGAACAAGGGATAATGGTTTTAAACTGAAAGAGGTTAGATTTATATGTCCCACCCCTAGAAGTGTTTAAGGTCAGGTTGTACAGGATTTTGAGCAACCTAATCTAGTAAAATAGATCCCTGCACGTGGCAGGGAGATTAGACTAGATGATCTTTAAAGGTCCATTCCAGACCAAATTATTCTATGATTCTATGATTCCTAAAGGAAAAGATAGCCTATTGCAGAGATGTGATTGAGGAAAATATAATTCATTTGAAGTACTTCTACAAATAAAGAAACTCCTTTCTTAATCTTAGAAATGAGATGAAAGAAGCTGGAGCTTTTAGTAACTGGAGATGGAGGTTAGAAAGAGGGAGACAAGTAAGTAGGGAAAGAATTGCTTTCTTAAAAATTATTTTCTGAAATGGCTAATTTTAAAAACACAGTGTGACAAGACTGTATATATTTTAGAGTTTAGTTTCTTATTCAAGGATAATTTGTTTTCTTCTATAAATTATTGTAGAATTATATTACTGCGAATTGGGAAAAAATCTTTCTCAGACTTAATTTTATGTGCTTTAAAAACCACATTGTTCATATTCTTTGTTTTAGCATACCTATTATCTCTTTGATGAAAGAGTATAGTTCACTGAAGTTCACAGTGGTATGAAAGACCTAAGTATTCTTTGTCTGATTCTTTGTTGATTTTTGTTTGAAGTTAGTAAAAACTTTTGATATGTTTGATGAGTTCTTGCTGTGAAATAGTAAGAGAGATAAGTAATAGTACTCATAAATCTAGAAACTTCATTATACAGTGTGACTCATCTACGTCCAGGATATTGCAAGGCAGCAATAATACTTTTCTAATGCTTTATCTAATCTGGTTTTAAAATTTCTGTTACACACCATATTATCTAGCCAAAATATAACTAGAGCTAAAATGGCTAGGTTTTAATGTATTTTCTTGATCTTTTGTTCAATAGTATGCCAGCCCTAACATAAAATACACCAGCCTGCAGGCTGCTGTAAGTTATATTAACTGCCACCACTACAAAGGGACTTCTTCAGCAGTTGGACATCTTGAAAATACGGGGAAACTCTTGTCACTCCCTCCACATTGCCTGTAGGGCTATGTAAATGCTTGTTACAAATCAATTACGCTTCCACATGTGACCTTTTGGCACTAAGATGTAAAAGCATTAATACTATTTTATATTGTGTGGAATAAGGTTTCCAATTTTTATTTTAGGAAAAAGGCCATCTCTATAAATATCATTAATATGGAGCTTTACAGAAGTGGAAAATATGCCTATTTACCCAGAAAATTAGTGATAGCTTTAATGCTGACTATTTAATCTGACTGTAAGTGTACTGCTCCTGTTAGCAAACTCAAATATCACTTCTCATAGGAGATTGAACACAAAATAAGTAATGGCCAGAATGGTATAAGAAAGCCCATAACTGTGGCCCTGTGCTTTCTGTCATTATATTAGAAAAGTTAATTGTTCCTGAAAGTGCAATGCAAAGACAAGAATATCTATTAGCCATAGGTTTTATATAATTCCACTGAGGCCAGGGATAAAGCAAAATGTTTAAGGTTTCTTGTTATGTGGTCCCAAATATATATCGTGGTTGAAGTAAGGAAGCAAATAATAGAAAAGTTGTATAAGACTAATATTATATTAAATGTATTAGAGATATTGTCTAGATGATAACTTATCTGAATTTATAATGTGATTTTAAGATTTATCTCTTGATTGTATGCTGATCTTGTGTTTTGACTGTGTTAGTTAACAATATATAGATCCTAGTTATGATGTAATTTAATTACTTAAACCTTCTCATTTTTCTATTTTCATTTATTTTCCTTATGTTTGAACTAATTAGTTAACTGATGGACTATTTCTCTAGAATATACAACACATTCTAGAGAGGAGTATATAAATACTTGAAATTTCAAGAGGGAAATCACAGATCACAAATCATAGGCACTCTGCAGTTGAGAAAAGACTACATAATTCAAAGGTTGTATTTTTTGTTCTTCACTGAAAGAAGTATCTGTTCTGAAGAGCATTCAAGAACATGATTGACTTAAAGCCCTTCTTAAAGACAATAATGTACTTACATACTGCCCTGTATAAAATTTATTTAAGTGTATTTATGTAATTGTTTTCCAGAATCAGGGCTTTAGGTTTATTGCTGTGTGGCCCCTTACACCTACAAAGCCAGAGGTAATGTAAATTGGTATTAGAGGTTAAACTCTCAGAAAATTTTCCTATGTATTTCCAGTAAAAGAGACAACTGAAAGAAAAATGTTCTTGTGACATTGACATGATTGTTGCTGAAGATTTTAACATCTGCAAGATTTTGTTATTTTACTGGGTTGTAATATAATGACTAACTTTTATTTTAAAAGATGAAAAAATCCTTTGTAATAGTGCAGTAAAAATTTGTATTATGTATAAAATACTGTATCAGATATCACAATGATGGTGCCATTCTTAATGATAACCTCCTTAGATTGGCAGGATACTTTTCATAGTCACTACATTAAATGGATGTATTAGTGATAACTAGGAGTATTACAACAGAAAAGCTTACTTTCAGATAGTATAACAAATAATGGATGTTTATACTTCATTGTACTTTTATTTTCCTTCCAGGTGCTGGATTAAATAATGGTCAGTGGCATTCTCTTTCCTTCTCTGCCAAAAGGAATCGTATCAGTGTAATAGTGGACAGTGATGTGACCTCATCTGCTCATGCCTCCATACCTCTGCAAATTTATTCAGGAGATGCTTTCTACTTTGGAGGTGAAATATGTTGTTTATTTATACTGGTAATATCCCACAGTTAAATATTTTTTCCTGACATATCTAATCAAATGGCAAGAATTTTTTTACCTGCCTCAAGTCTTCTTTGCCTAGCTTGGATATCTCTCAAAGGATCTGGTTTTCAGGCATCACAATGCTGTGATGTTTTGGAGTTGGTGTTTCCTTCAAATTTTGTAATGTTGGGTAGAATAAATTACCACCCTAAATCCTTGGTCACTTTTTAGAACATTGTTTTCTGGTATCATGCTCTGATAATTGAATATAGTCTGGATGGCAATCAGACAGACACACGAAGGTCTCTCTTGTTTCACACTTATTGTGATGCTAAATATATTTTTTGTGAGAATTTTCTACTGGGGTGACTTCAAGTTTTCACTTTAAGTCAATGCTTGTTTACTTGTGCAAATATCCTCTTCACATGGTGCACATGCTAAATTTTTGTATTTTTTTTTACTACAACGACACAACCTTCATACGTTTGGAGAATATAACTTGTGCCTAGAAACTACATTGAAGTATCTTCATTTCCCTAGGAATATTGACAATTATCTGTCACCCACTGATTTTGTCATTAATCACATAGGTTGTTACTGATAGAGTTGAAGCAGTTGTTATGTCTAAATCAGTTGGGAATGGACTACATAATGCAATGTTAAGCAGCATCTGAATGTATTATTCAACACTAACCTAATGCTTCATCTCTCAGTATTTTAGGAATTCATGACAACTGTTTATTAACAGTTCTCAGATTTCTGAGAAGATGGAAAATGCATACAAAACCCTAAATACAAAACCTACCCATGGTCCACAGATCAGTTCAAACAGATCAGTACAATGAACTGTAAATAAATTTCATGCTCACAAGCAGACCATAAATATAGGAACTGCTACATGAGCATCCATGCAACTTTTCACATCTGGCATGTAGCCTTCTCTACTAAAGATATCTCTTGACCTGGCTGATAATCAAAGATACAGAATATTGGCCTTGAATAGCCAGAAAACTTTTTTTTCTTTTCCTTTCTATGTTGCTTCAGGTTCCTACATCTCATTAGGTGATTTGCACCATTGGAGGTTTGATGGCACAGGTCAACATATCAGGAGGGATGTGGGCAGTTGCAAAAAGCAGCATATTCAATTAAGTTGTACAAGGACACATCTATTTGTTTTTTGGGGGGTGTAGGGGTCAAATTAATTCCAAGAGCATTGAAAGTACTAATTGCATATCCACCCCTCAGCTTGTCTGATTTCAGCTTTATGGCTTAAATCAGCAGCTTGTGCATGTTGTACAAACTTGGGGAAAACTAGTAGAAGGTTTCTGAGTTTAGAAAATTGTTTATTACAATTTTATGTCATATACCACTGTCAGAATGCAGAGAATGCATTTTTACTTTCTAAGTCTATATGAATGTTTCTATATGCTGGTTGTTAAAACATGAAGATCAGCCTTCTAGGACAGGTGTCCTGAGGATATGGTGGTTAGTTTGCTTGTGTTAATGAATACAAAGTATGCAAGAAATATGTATGCTTAGCTGGGGAAATATGTAATAAACATGAAAAAACTTTAGTGATATGTCAGCACAATTTTGAGTCATGCTATCATCAAGAATATACTATCTCAGTTCTTGGAATAATAACTCATTGCAACCATAAGGGTAAAAGAGATTATTTAATATTGCAATATGTGCATAGCGTAAATTTCATTATTAAATCCTATCTTTACTATCTGGCCCACAATTATATGGAATGCCAATTTCATTAATATTAATGATGTTGTATTTTCTCTGACAGAACTAAAAGACAACTTTTAAAAGACAGGCACCAAGAAAAAATCTGAGACACAATTTTGAAGAATAACTAAGTGTAAAACAGTTTTTTTCTGCCTTCTCTGGTTTTTGTTTTGTTTTGAGTTGGTTTGGTTTCTTTTAATATGAACACCACTGGAAGTATATTATTCTCAAATGAGTGTCAGATTTTTCACCAGAAATGACAGAATTTGATTACCATTTTATTGTGTAATGCTGTAAAGAATGTGGTTAGACATGTAATTGATTTTTCTAACTGTGTGTGGTGCTGAAAAGTTAGTGTGCCCCTATTTGGACTTTTGCAAGTCCATGGATTTGTTGTTCTTAAAGCAATATACCAAGTAGATGAAAAACATTTTCCTTTAGAAATGAATTAGCAGTTTTGAACAGTTTGGTTCCTCACCTGAGTAAAGCACACTGATAATATATGTACTTATTTAATTTCAGGTTTTGTTCTTTTTTTTATTGTATACTTTTTAAAAGAATATCTATACTATTTACATTGTTGTATACTTATTTGAATAGATTTACTAGTTTCCACTGTCATTTTTCTTTCCTGTATGGTAAACCTCTGCACTGTCTTTACAGGACTTCAGAAAGTACCCATTAGCTCTGTGGAATAGAGGTGCCTTAAAAATCACTGCTTCCTAACATCATAAAACAAGAAGGTCTTTCAATGCTGTGAACCAGAATGCAGTATTGTTTGCCTAAGATCAAAGAATGGCCCTTGTGCATCATTCTACTAGCAATATTATCCTTTGGAAGAAAGCCAAAGAAAAAAAAAAACAAAAACATTTAGGTGTATTTTGTCATGCAGTGTTCAGCTGCTACTGGGAAAAACTGCTCAATGGAAATGGTTTTAAATAAAATCAGGATCAAAGCAATTTATTTATCTATTTATTAACAATTTTTAATTAATTGACAATCAGTTTACAAGGCATTTCAGGATCAGTAACACAATACACAAACCACAATATTAGAAACTTACAGAATATTATTCATAGGTTGGGTAGGATGTCCAGACATTGTCTCGTCCAACACTGTTCTAAACAAGTCTGATGAGATCAGGATGTACAGGGCTGCGACCACTCAAATCTTGAATAGCTTCAAGGATCCAATCTTATAACTCCTCTGGGCAAACAGTTCTCATATTGACCACCCCATGGTAAAAACACTTTGATCAGAATTTACAGTTTTTCACTTTTCTCCTTTGCCTCTTGACCTACCACCATGCACTTCTGGAAGAAGTCTGGCTCCCTCTTCTCTATATCATCTTATCAGATAGCTTCATCTTCTCTTTGTAGGACTGAACAGGCCCAGCTCTCTCAGCCTCTCCTCATATGCCCTGTGCATTCGGCTCCCTAACCATCTTGGAGGCTTCTGCTGGACTCACTCCAGAATGTCGTTGCCTTTCTTCTACGGGGGAGTCCAGAACTACAGCACTCTAGATGTGGTCTCACAAGTGCCACACAGAGGGAAGGATCACTTTCCCAGATCTGCTGGCTGTGCTCTTGATGATACAGCCCAGAATGCCATTGGCCTTCTGTGCTGCAAGGGCACATTCCTGGCTTATGCTCCATCTGTTGGCCACCAGGATCCCAGACCTTTCTCTATGGATCTAGGCATCTATCCTTTAGCTTGGATAGTTGCATGGACTTGTTCCATCTCATATTAAAGACCTTGAACTTGTTCATGGCATTCCTGTCAGCTTATTTCTCCAGCCTGCCCAGGTCCCTCTGAATTGCAGCCCTGCCCTCCACCATTTGACCTCTGCCCCCAATTTGGTATCAGTCACAGGCTTGCTGAAAGTGCACTCTGTCCTGTCATCCACGTCATTAATGAAGATGTTAAACAACATAGTTCTCAGTACCGACCTTTGAAGGACCCTCTGTTCACTGTCAGCTGGACTTTGCATCATCAGTTGTCTGCTTATCCAACCCATATCTCAGGAACCTGGTGATAGAGAGGCAATAGAAAACTGTTAGTCAAGGTATGCAATGCTCATGGTTCTCCCTTTGTCCACAGTGCCCATCACCTCAGCAAAGAAAAGAAAAAGCTTGATCAGGCATAATTAGCCTTGAAACTAAAGTTTCCCAGTTACCTCCTTGTACTTTATGTGTTTAGATACGGCTTCAAACAGGATTTGCTCCACAAATTTGCCAGGGACTGCAGTAAGGATGACTGGCCTCTAGTTTCTTGTGCCCTCCTTCTTGCCCTTTTTGAAGATCAGTGTGATATCTGCCTTTTCCAGTCATCAAGAAGCTCAAAAAATTCCTGAGACCTTTTGAGGTCTCATGGCTTCACAATGAAAATGGTAACCATTGCAATGACATTGGCCAGCTCCTGCAGCACTCTCAGGTACCTCTTGGACTCTTTATTCCTTTATTGTGGGCACTGCGTCCCTTCTTCACACTCTGCTAAGACGTGGGAAGCCTAAGCATTAATTTTACCAGTGAAGACTGAAAAAAAAAAGCCTTGTATGAATCAGTTCTTCCCAAGTCCCTTATCACTAGGTCACCTGTCCAATGAAGTAGTGCACACATAATCTCCTTAATGTTCCTTTTGCTGCTCTTGTACCTATAGAAAACTTTTTGTTGCACTTCACCTTCCTTGATACTTTTAATTCCATCTGAGGTCTGGATTTCTTAACTGCATTCCTAGACATGCAGGTAATGTCTTCATATTCCTTTCCAGATTGCATGTCCCTTTTGTGTACCTTCTATTTGTGTTTGCACTCACTCAGGACCTCCATGTTTATGTTTGCAGCCCTTATGCCACACTTGCTTGACTATTTTGATATTGCTGTGGAGTTTTCTTATGCTCCAATGAGCTTTTTGTTGAAAAATATCAAGCCCTTTTGATCTCCAAGGCAATTTCTAATGGGATCCTCAAAACATGTCCTGAAAAGGACAACATTGGCTTGTCTGAAGTCCAGGGTTGTAATTCTGGGGTTTTTTCTTTCTATTTCTCTGTGGATCATAAACTCCACAGCCTCATGTTTGCTGTAAACAAGACTGTCCTTGACCTTCACATTTTCAACTGTTTTTTCCTTGTCCATGAATAGCAGGTCCAGCAAAGCATCTCTCCTAGCTCAGTCATTGATGACCTGCATCAAGAAACTGTCTTCAGTACTTTCCAGAATCTTCTGGACAGCTTGAAGTATTAAAATCACAGTACTAAGTCACTAATTTTTTTTCTTATTTGACTTCATTTGAGACTTAAAACTTGTTGAAATCACGTGTACCTTGTATTGTAACCTAACATTTTGTGACTAAGGTCAGTCAGTCAATCTGTTCACATTTTGATTCCATTCATAGCTTTGGAACAGCTGCTTGGGTTATCCTTTACCCAAATTTTTAGTGATGTTTTTGCATATGCTTTAAAAACAGTAAGACTGTACAGAAGTATTTCTTTACAGTTACACCATCATGCCTAATCAGAACTTCTGGCTAAAGTCTTCCACCCACAAGGTTTACAACATCTGGAGGTTATCAAAGTTCAATCTACTTTTGGAACTATATAAAATTTTCAATAAAATATTTTTTTTTCACCTTCAGGTTTTTTGCTTCTTTCAGGCTGCCCTAGCAGTGGAAACATTTCTGAATGTAATACGTCATTTAGTGGCTTTCAAGGATGCATGCGACTCATTTCCATTGGTAACAAAGCAGTGGATATGATCTCAGTTCAGCAAAATGTTTTTGGCAATTTCAGTGACCTTCAGATAGATTTATGTGGCATTATAGACAGGTAAGAAAATAATATTTACTCATTTATTTATTTACTTTATTGTTTCTAACATGGACTTGATGCCAAAGGACAGGATGCTTACAAAATGGCATGCTGCTTCTTTTGTAACGATTCACAAGTCTAGAATAAATGCAGTATGCATAGCACAGCAATTAGTTTTCCATGCACTGCAAATAAAATTAGAGTAACTGGAGTTAAACTTATTTAATGTTCTGAAAATTTTTAATTATCTTACTTTGTTTTCAAGTAAAGCTATAGAAAAAAAAAAAACCCTCCTGTGACATGTAGTCACATTAAACCCTTTGAAATGCTATGTTCTTTACAAGTTATTGCTGCTTCCTATAGTCTACCCATCCAGAAACACAGTAGATAGTATTCATCACAGTGTATGAGCAATCTTTTTTACTCTATGGTCACAACTAATCTCATAACTTGTGATAGATAGTGGCAGCATCTATTTAAAAGAGCATCACTGGTTGAAGTGGCTCCCTCTGCAGGGAGAAAAGACTATATACCTTCCCTGAAACAGTTGAAATGCTTGACGGAAAGACATTGCTGGAGTTCAGCATTGAGAAGGCAGAGGATGAGCCTCTGTGGTTGCAGATCAGCAGAGGATGCTGAGAAGAGAGGGAGCAGACACACAAATGGGTAATGGAAAAAGTTTTCTGCTGTAGACTCAGAAGAATTAAGTCACAGGCATCTGTGCAAAGTCTCCTTTAATCCAGAAATAGTTGCCTTGGACCAAGCTGAAAGGCCATACTGAAATGACACAACAGGCAAGGGAAAGATGTGCTTGTAAACACTCCTTCCCTACTCCCTAAATTTCTAGTCCTTGAAAGTTGCTTTTTGATCTAAAAAAGTTTGGCCTTTGATTTATAAGTTTTTTAAAAATTGCTCTCTTGGGGCAGAACATTGTAGGAAGAGATTTGCTTCAAGACTATTGCCAATTTCAGGTTCAGTCACACAAATATATTTCAGTGACCTGGTTTCCATTCATAGAAATAACACAACATACATCTATCCAGGTTATTATTCTGAAGAAAGTCACAATATCTTGTAGATAAAAGACAAAAATAATACTAGTTCTTTACCTAATTGTTCATAAAATTTTATGGGGAGAAACCTCCAAAAGGAGGCTGAAAAATCTGCATACGAAGTGATCCATTCAGTTAGGTTGCAATGTGTATTCTCATTAATCTTTCTATTTCTATAGACATGTATATCTACATATATATTATATATATTAAATAACATATATTATATACATAGATATACGCATATCTATATTTATTCTATATCAATTTCAAGAATATATACAGTTTCATGTATATCATTCTTTGTGTTAATTTATCCCTTACTGAATTAAACCTGACTTTGCAGTAGGCAGTAAGTGTGATAGATGTATGACAAAACAGAGTTTGGCCTCAGTCAAAATTTTACCACATAACTTGTTAGGGATTTGTATTTGGGATGCAGCATATATTTATGTTTCTTTTTAGCTTTCTCATACCCTACTCCTTTTGACTCATTTTCTCACTTTTCAAACTTCTTTCACCATCTCCTTCCTCTCCTCTCTGCTAGACCTCATGACACTTCCTTCCAGTTTCTAGAGCACTGTATTACAGTTGTTTTTTCAACTCTGGAATTTAATTTGCTCCACATTCATTACACTGTGTGGCAATGAAAGCCTGGACCATCGAGCAGACCTTCCGAGGTTGAGTTTTCACTCCTCACAAGGGGCACCATTTGTGGCATTGAAGGCATGTGGCAGAGAAGGCAGGTGTGGCATTGCAGGTATGTTGCAGAGAAGGCAGAGACCCCAAGTTCCTGCACAAGCACAATCAGAGTGATCCCATTGCTATTTATCCCTTTTCTCATTGGTCCCAAATCAAAATCTCCACACCTGCAGATCCTACAGCTCAGCCACCACACCTGCAGATCCTACACTTATCCGCCACACCTGCAAATCCTATACTTGCTCCCACAACAACACTGCTTGCTTTTTTTGCTTGTAGTAAAGAGATAGAATCAGGAACAGAATCAGGCCAAAAGAATATACTGTGGGGATCTGCATATTCTTTAGTCAAACATATTAAAGGACAAATAAGCAAGATTATGAGTGGAAAGCATCACCAAATTGGATCATAATCTAATTGGTGCCAATTTCTATCTCTGATTTACCATGGATTTTTTAATGTACAGTGTAACTGGGGACCATCTCAAATGGCAGAGATGTTTTACCAAAGTTTTTAAAGGGAGATGGTACATTTTTACAAGTAGTGATTCCAGTTCCTTTCAGATTTTGAATGGCCATAGTAAGTATGTACATGTGGGGTTTTAAAAATAAATTTATGTTTATAAATACGTATAAAGTCACTTTGTGAATCTCAGTATATAGAAATCCAGCATTATTTACAGTATTCCCAATATCATAACATTTGTCTCCTGTTCAGTGGAAGTTCCATTTATTCAGAACTGCACCTTACCCTTTTGATTGCTTTTTTGTTGCTTTTAAACACTGCATCAAAGGGGTTAGATTTAAAAACAGCTCTTCCTCATGTTTTATCTTGTTGAATTTTTATAGCACATGACCATAGTTACCATCCTTATTTTATGTCAATACCACCCAATCTGTTTTTTTTCAATATGGACTTGTGTAAGCCACTTAAAATTCCCAGCCAATAAAACAACTTCAAAGTGATTTTATTACTTTCTGACACTATTAACTCTTTCTTTTTGAGTTTATGTTACTGTTATAGTTCATCAAAATTATGTGTGGTTTCCCATGACAAATAATATCAAAGAAAAAAAAGTCTTTATGGATTTTTTTTTGTTTGGTTGGATTTGTTTTCTCTAAAATTTGCTGATGTTAATTTGTGTCTTCTTATATCTTGAAAATTACAACTTTCTTGCAATACTTTGCCAGGTTTAGTTTTCAGCTCTCAGCATCCTTATCATATGCCTTCCTAACTTATAAAAATAGAAATTTAGTCCACCCATTTTCATCAATTTCATTACACTCATCATCTTTTATTTCAAAATAGACTGTTTTTAAAAAAAACTTCCTGGTCTTGTGCTAGCTTGGTCCAGGGACTGTTTCTTTCCAGTTTCCTCACTGCAGCTCATCATCTGGAACAAACTTCATGTTTCTGTTTATCACACTAATTCTACATCTCACCATAAATTCCAGTTTATAAGATATATTCTTTTTTGCCAACATTAAAACTGTTTACATGTATTAAACAATTTCTAATAGGTATCTTGTATCATCTTGTGCACCATATCGCTTGAGAGAAAATAATTTCTTCCTACAATGATTTTTACATGTCTTTGGTTGCCCTAAGCTAAAGTAATCAACATTTTCACCACCGTCTCTCAATCATAGATATCACCCCTACAGCTGAAGGCAAATAAACCATTTCTTTGTCTTGGAGTCTTTATGGGAGTCCTTGCATCTCTAATTCCAGATAGTGAAGCATGACCCAAATTCTGGAGTTATTAATGGCTTTTGTAGTAGAAAAACTGAACGCAATAGTTTTACACAGTTAACGTGCGTGAACACAAATAAAAATTACTATTAGCATAGTAATCTGTATTTATATGCAACAGTAAATAAATTGAAAATAATTCTATTGGGTTCATTCTTTATCTCATACATATATACACATATTTAACATATGTATTCTTACTTTATGAGATTCATAACCCTCATTGGCAGATAGTTGGTTAATCATTCATTAATTTGCTGGGATACGAATTGTTAACCTGTTTTCTTTTTAAACAAAAAAATTCCCAACTTTTTTCCTATTTTCTATTTTCTCAGTTCCCTAAATTTTCCAATTCCTCGTCCTATGCTTAAATTATGATCACTTTTTGCAGTCATCGCTCTTCCCATGATCCTTCATTTAGCCTTTTCATTGTATAATATCTTTATATAGTTTCATTGCTCATATACCTCTTGGGCATGCAAATAATTGTCTTCATAAATTTCTCCTTAATGTCTTTTCTCTTGGCTCCTTTATCAATATATATTAGTTTATTAACTACTAATTATACATAAACCATTGACAAAATAACTTTAAATGACACAGTGTCATTCTAAATGCCTTACAAAGTTAACACATTTAGTCTTTGAGGAAAGAGTAGCAGATGAACCTGTCATAATTGCATCAAGCCCTACACGGAAGCATACAATTGTCTACCAGGACACCAGTCTTTAGTGTCCTGGCAGCAGTGCATTTTACAAAAAAACAGAAAAAATGTTTTTATATGTAAAAAAAAAAAGACACTGGCACTGGGATAGTTTTAAAATATTTTTCTATTTTTGTTGCTTTAAAATTGAAGACAGAAGAAAGAAAAATAATGAAAATTGCATCAATTTGTTGTTCTTTTCAAAATATCTTTTAGCCACAGTTTGGAACCATGATAAGCAGATAGTGCACAAGAAATATATTTAGTAGATAATTGGCACATGAAGTTCTTATTTTTTCCTTCTTTATGAAAAGTATATTCATATTCTGGATCAGTGTTCTCCTTTGAATATTAGCTTATGATTATTATTAGTCTGCTGCTTTGGTTTTAAGTCAAATACTATTTTCAGATGTCACACACTTCAAAGAATATTATCAAGTAATATGTGGTGAATGCTTAATCAGTTGTTTTTTTTCTGTTTTAGGCAGATGTGGTAATGAATGCAAAAATTACCTTTTACAGATCAAGTATTAGAAATACTTTTTCAAATATCAGAAATATTTTTATTAGAAGATTAGTTTCCTCAGAGAAAGCACTGTTCTAAAATTTGCTTTGGGTAGGGTTGCAGCATATAATATCATTTTATAGCTTCACTATGATGTAACTAGTGGCTACTTTCTACGATACACTCTGAAACAGAGAGAAGATGTAAAATTTAATGTTAAAAGAGTTAAATTATATGCTAAATTGTTTTCACTTCCATTAAAGTTGGTTCAAGCATCATGAATTTCACCTAAGCTTTTAATCTTGTGAACACTATTAGGAAGATTAATGGACAGGGAGTCAATACAAGTAAAGACCATGTAAACCGCTTGCAATTTGGTATAATGATGTCTTTATCAAAAAGGAATAAGACAAGAAAAACTATGACTGAAATACATGCAAGCAGAGCAGCTGTCAGAGGATGCACTGAAAGTCCTGAATGGCAATTAAGTTAGGGGAGATGTATATTACAATAATTGATGAATAGTCATATCCACAGAAAGCAAAATTAAACATTTGTCCTAACCATTACTATGCACATTTATGCAATTCCTTCAAACAACATACATAATACCAAATTAATTGTAAACCCAATGCCTAAAGTTCATTTTTATGTTCCAAACCAGAGTTCATTGAGACTTGTAACATCTACAGACTTGTCTTAGAAATATATTCAGTGAGTGAGGTAATAGATAAAAGATCAGCTCTTTCACTGGCAAAATATCACTTATTTCCTTGAAAACAGGTGACCTATATCACTTTACTTACTTTTTCTACACTTTACTTGCTTCTTTTTTTCTTACATTCTCTGAAAACCTCTGTTTATCCTTGTTTATAAACATGAAAGGAAGTTAAAATTCTTTGAGAGTCAGGAGGAGTGTATGTACAAAGGCCCAGAATTATTCATAGGGCAGGTGTGTGAACTATTGGACTTTCTACAATCTTTATTTAATGACATCCTAAGATTTCTTGAATGAATTAAAAGGTATTTTAAGATCCTGTGAGTATTAGTAGGCCTGTTTTCTTTTTTTCTGTGATTAATGTCAGCAATAAAGCCTTTTTATACTTTCTGAGCTGTATCACATATGCACACATATATACTCACTGTAATTAGAATGTTAACTAATTCTAAGGTGAAAAGCTATTAGATAATTGTTTACAGTGTGCCAGTTTATTTAATTGTATTTTCAGTAGTGTTTGTAAAAAAAGATAAATTTTCTTTTTTTATCTCATTCAATACTTCATACTTAGGTCTAGTGCTGCAGTCTTAACCATTAAGCAGTTACAGGCAAATTTTTTTTTCAGTCAACCATTGTAAAACCAGAAGAAAGTCACAAAAATTCTTCAGGTTTACCCTCATATCACCAGAAGGAAAACTGGCTTTACTGGTAATTACCTCTTGTGATGGAACTGACAAACTGACTATTTTACTCTTTCTAGAATAAGAAGTAACCATGATTTTAGAATAAGAAATAGCTTTCAGGCACTACGGTTAGTTTTATTTGTTATGTGACTTTTAAAAAACTTTTATTTTAAGAATAATAGAAAGAAATTTGTTGTGATGCTGCTTTGTTGTGACACATAATGAAGAAATCCTATCGGTTTTAAAACTTGCTATTGAATTATCAGCTTGTAAATCTTTTATTAGTTTATTAATCTGTATTGAATTGCAGATAGTTGAATGGTAATAAGTAACAGTTATGCATCTTACATTTTATTTCTGTCCTCACAGGCTTATTGTGTAATGAATGTATTTATTATAGGCAATAGGAATAGTGGGGAAGATGAAAGGAAATTCTCTTAGTTTTCTAGTCATTATATTGACATCTTCCCCAATGAGCCTGAAGACTTCCTTCATGTTATTATACTTCTTTTCCATGATTTTGCATTCCTTGATAAGTACAAGTGGCGTATAAATGGACGGAAAAGAGAGTGAAAATGCTCTTTCTTTTTCATTTTAGGTGTTTGCCTAATTACTGTGAACATGGTGGTGAATGCTCACAGTCTTGGAACAGCTTCTACTGCAACTGTGCCAATACTGGTTACAAGGGAGCTACTTGCCACTATCGTAAGTCTAAGAGGTTTTCTAACTATGCTTTTATTTCTGATTGACTTTTTCACCACAAAAATGTACATTTATATTGATCATTCATATTAGAAGATTTTTCAGTCATGTAAATATTCATAAATTTGTTCAAGGAATGGTCTTGAGAATTCAAAATATGTAGCAGCAAAAACTCATTACAATTTTTAATGTTTATATGTTTCTCTTTCATATTTTTAATAATTTACACAAGACAGTAATAATATACACTTCCATCCATAAAATTCCACTTTCTGAATCAGCAAATCATTTAGAAATGTGTTTAATTAATCTTTATTCATCACAACAATCAATATTAATTTTTCTGAGACAATGGGACTATATACATCTGCAAACTAATCACATGCTGAGCCATAAACATGTGTTTATGTAGTTCGCTGAATCAGGGAGTATATTAGGAAAAATAAAAAAACCCTAATTGAAAGTAACTTAACTAGTTCCACAGGAGATGCTCTACATTTGTACTGCTTTAAGCATGTTCTGGGAAGCAGAACAAATAATTGCTCTGGCCTTCATTATAAGTTTCTAATATAAGTTTCTAATTACTAGAAATCCTTATGAAAATTTACTGATAATTTTAAAAAATTCCAAAGACTGCCCTAACAGTCAGATAAATAATTCTATCCTTATCAGTTGTCCTTATAAAATCTGTACAATCCTTGTTTGCAGACTTTATGAAAAGAACATATGTGTACATGTGGGATTTTTTGAGAAATCACTGATTTTAGAAGACTACTTATTAAATCTCACTTGTACAGAGTCAACAACAGTGATGACTTTTCCTGTAATGCCTTAATTGTAAAGAACACAGTGGCATAAATAATAATTTTTCAGAAAATTTGTGTAACAAAGAAAGGATGCCAATAGTACAGATGTTTTAGAATATCATGGTGTGTAACATAAAAATATGACAAGCCCAAAGTGAAGATGATTTGATTTATTATAACTTGAAAAATCATATGTTGAATCAACCAACAATGTCTATGAAGACAGATGGAAGCCATGGTTTCCTCATGATAAGGACTCCATGAGAAATACAATAATATGATAAGAGTTCTTAAATTCTTATTAATTGTCAAATTAAATATAGCCTTCTGGGATGGTTGTTTATGATTAATAAAATGTTGTATCGAAGGATATACAATGGAAGATTCAATACTTGATTTTAGTGATTTTAATAATGATTTCAAATCAAGAACCTAGGATAAATTTTGGCCATGTTATCACACTTCTGTGTAATTTCAAAAGAAAAAAATGTCCCTTGAATTCTGAAAGAAACATTCTTTTTGTTATAAACATAGGAATAAGTTACTGATCTTGCAATACTAATATGAAAACTACCATGCTCATAAAGTTATTAATGAATGTTTGAATCTCTTTTGTCATGTTTAAATTTAATTAAGACACTTATTGTAAGGAACCATAAAATTCTGTTTGAAAATTACATAAATTGTGCATTCTAAATATTAGAGGAAACAATCTGAATGAATTGTTTATCTTTTTGATAGGTGTTGCCATTTAATGTCAGTATCCATTAGGCAAAAATCACAGAGATCACACTCTTCCAAAAACTAGCTTCTATTCAAAAGCCAGTTCCGCTTTTGGATTACTGTGCTAGTACTTTATAGCTTTTTAAAAAATTTTAATAAACTGAATTTGTATAGGTCAAAATCTTCTAGACTTGATATTTGTTATGGAGTTATTTGTATAGACTCAATTATTTTTTTCTTCTGAATTGAACAGCTCTTGCTTTTTGGCAGAGTGTTTTCAAGTTTTGATAATAAATGATAGAGCACACAGTTTAAGTTTTAAAAGAAAGACAAGAACAGTATGACCGCTTGATAGCAAGACAATGATTAAAGGAGAAGTTAGGCTATTGTTGTCTAGCTGTGGCATTATTGTCATTGGTTCCTGTCTAAGTACAGAGGTGGACTCAGAAGTCCCTTTTCTCAGGTTTTTGATCATAAAGAAGTTATCACATACTTTAGGCCTTGACTGATTTAAAGTATACATGATATGGGACTGAGGAGCTGTCATTTTGTCTTTGCTTATTTTGTTCTTTTACTGCAGTCTCTGACAAGTCATTTGCCCTTCTCTTTAAAAAGGGAAGAAAATAAGAAGTGTGAAAGCCAAAAAATGCCAGGAGACAAACAGAAGGCCTAGAAATACTAACTACCTTCTGTTGTATGTAATAACAACAAAAATCTGATTTGGTTGAGGTAGGCGGTGTGTTTTTTTCCTCAAAATCTGATTACCAGGGTCTAAGTAATACCCTTGGCATTCACATTACTTGGCAGTTTTTACAACCATTTTTCTCACCCACATTTCATGGTTTCTTCCCTGAAGTTTCCAGCTTGAAATATGGAAAAAAATGCTTGAAAATGTCCCTTGTAATCTCTCTCATAAGTAAAACCAACTACATTTTACAAATACAAATGAATGTATAGTTTTGATTATGTGATTTCTTCTGTATTCTTTAGCAGTGAACACACAACTCCTTTTCCCCATTGACAGGCTCCACACACTTTTTTTTTAATTCCCTGAATAAAATGTAAAATTATGCCATTACATTTGTGATGGAATGTGTTCTTTTACAGCCATCTATGAGCAATCATGTGAAGCCTATAAGCACAGAGGGAACACTTCAGGCTTTTACAATATTGATTCAGACGGAAGTGGCCCCTTGGGACCGTTTCTTGTGTACTGCAATATGACAGGTAAGGTGATAAACTTCCTTAACTCACAGCTGGGTCTGTATGCATGCTCATTATATTGAAACGTGAGTTATCAAGTAAGAAGCCTCTGTAGCTCATAAGTTTAACGTATACATGCACAACAAAATGAAGGTGACTCTTTAGCTCAGAATACTGAGCAAAGAATTAGGCAGAGTAATTACAAAAATAACAGGATTCAGGCTGTGAAGCTAAAACTGGGTTCCTGTTGTGCTTTGCATAAATGGGACATGTATTCCATATGGAGACAATGTCATACTAGTTCATTTTTGGGGAGCGGATTTGTTTGCATTGAAGTTACAGCCTCTTGAGGACATTTAAGGAAATGAGAAGTAAGTTATGTTTTATGAGAGTAGCCTTCCCAGTAGCCTCCCAGTAGCCTTCTGAAAAATCATAATTCAGAATTGGCCTTTGTTATGAGGAATATAGACTTCATGCTTCATTTTTCAAGCTGCAAGTAGATCCTTTGGAGAATGCAAATGCAACCAGTGGCATTCTTGCAGCCTCACCCCACCTCCTCTTCTGCACCCAGTTCTTTGAATCTGACCATTTATATCACTGGAAGTTTGTTGTCAGTCTGCTTTTTAACAAAACAGTTGATGTCTGTGCATGCCTATTGGTATATGTCCTTTCAATGAAGCTTACATTTAAATGAATTTTTTGCAATTTATTATTGTTTTATTAGTGGCTGTTTCCATTTCTTTTTACTTAGCCTCTATTTATTTGAATTGCTTTTCCAAAAAAACGATGGAAACACTTTATTTGTTTATGTGAAAAAAAATATTTTTACACAGTTATAACTTTTTAAAAGACTACATAAATAAGCTTTGGTTGAATTTGGTTTAAGTATGTCCTAAGTGTTGAGAACTTGACTTAGAAACCTTCTCAGAAGCTTTTGATTTTTAAATAATTTGTGGTCATGTCTATTTCTTGAGAAACTGACAGGACTCTCTTTGCCAGTGACATTGGTTGATTTTCACAACAATCTAAAGAATACTTATTTTACGTGTGGAAATAATAGGATTCTCATGACTTCAATCAGTCTGTGCAACTTAGCTAGTCTCACCATGTCAGCTCCTCACTTTGATTTCTACAGTGAACTGTGCTAGCTCATGGTGGGCACATGCACTTAAAAGGAAATATCCCACTGTCCTGTGAGACTAAAAGAGACCAAAGAAACATGGCAGAAAGATGACAATTTTTTTAAGTGTGTATAACCCTCTAAGGTACAGAGTAGTGTCTGATTTATTCTTGTGTGTCTATGAACAGCTGTTACTGTTTTCCTCAGTCACTCCTTATTCACCACATTAGGCAAACCTCATTGATCAGTTCTTCATCTCGAGATGCAGCATGACAGGATGAATCTTCTATATTTGTTTTGTTCCCAGTTTCCTCATGACTGGTATTCCCTTTTCCCACCAGAGGCAGGGAAGGCAGATGCCCACATTTCTTACAGCACTGCCTTGTCTTTGACATTCATGGGGCTCTGTTTTCAGGTGTCTGGAAGGGAGGTGCCTTTCCCTGGTTTTATTCCTGGAGGTCAGTTTCAGAATGAAAAGCTTACAGTCTGCACTGCCAGCTAAGATAACCAAACTTTGCAGTGACTTGCTTTTCTTTTACTTTGTAAGTTTGGGAGGGTGAAAATGAATCTGATAGCTGACCTTTTGTCTTAATTTTTATGTTCAGCATAGCCTTTAGATATATTTGTGTCTGTGTGCATGTGCATATACAAAAAGAAATCTAAGTCTGCTATATTTCCAGTCATCTGCTTTTTGACACCATAAGCATGTACTTAATAAAATTTTATAATTTGACCCAAAACTGGAAAGCAATGATAAAAAGCTGCATAATTGACTTCTTTTAAAATGATATTTTTTGAATAGTCATCTCACCTTGATATTTCCTTTAGGATTTCTTATGAATACTTGTCCTTTAAATGACCATGAGTTCTTTCCTCTCTATAAATATCTTAAAATGTCAGCCATGTGTGGCCTGTAGGAAGCTAATGAAATAAAATACAACTCTTAAATTGTTAGAAATACTGCTATTAGAATGTCAGAAATATTATCATCAATACTACAAGCTAGACAAATAATATTTGTCCTATCTACCCAAATTACATTGGCCATTAAGATAGAAGAATGCAGTGAGCATGAATCCAAACTCGACTTGACCGACCCAGGCAAGCTTTAACAGGGAACCTGCTCACCCCTAGTTTTAAGTGCATTTTAGTCACGCAGGCCAGACTGTTACAGGCTTTGCAAGACGTTGAAAAAGAATAAGCTCAGTGCTTCCATGTTCCACCCCAGGTGAGGGGTCTTGGCAAAAGTACAAAACAGCAAAATCACATGAACTTGTATCAGCCAGCAATATTTAGGGCAATTTTTATTTTGAAGAACATGAAGGGAATAATCTCTTTACTCCCAAGTGGAGTGTCTGATGTTACACTTCCTTGTATGCAAACTACAGGACAGAGTGACCAATGCATTCCTGTGCTATGGTGCCAGCCAGTTTCATTCTTCCTGTGTCCCAATGTACAGGAAAATTATTTTTCTTGTCTAAAAATAAATACATAGTACTCTGCCTATGGCCTCTAGTCGCATTTAAAGTAATGCCTTCATATAAGTATTGTTACATCAGTTTTAGTTCTTGATCTGTGTGGTTTGGCATTGTAGCAAGTTCTTGCAATTAAAAATGCTTTCCACAATTGCTGTAGGAAGTTAAAAGAAGACTTTTAATGAAAGAATATTTGTGAAGTATCAATATTATTGGAAAGCTATTGAACTGCTTTGTTGCTTAGTGTAAGCAACATGGCTCCAAGTTGGAGAAAGTCTGTTTCACAGCAGACACACATCTGAGCATATAACTTTTATAAAAGTGCAATATATTGTTTGTTACTCAACCATTTGAATTATATGTATATTTATATGCTAGTCTGTTCTGCTCTTTTATTATAAAAGCATTACTTTGGAACATATTTTTCTACAAATAATGTTTGGAGTACTGAATATTTACTAGTGATCATGGAAAAAAATCTTACAGAGTTCAATTGCTTCTGGAATAAATATTTTGGCAATATTTTGCATGCCACCAGTTTACATGAATCATAAGGCCTGTCTACACAATGAAATGAAATACATAGCTGCCTTACCTATCAGTATCTGAGCTAAAAGTCTACTTAAGAGCAGCATGATTTTTTTTTTCAGGGAAATGCAGCTCTCAGTTCTGAACCAGTACTTCATCATGTTACACTATTGAGTCAAGTGGGCATACTATGGTGGTTGCCATAAATTAATATTATGTCAGGTGTTTAGAAGCAACTTTGTATTGAACTTTGGAAGCTGTGATTCTTAGTCCTTGACTAAATACAGGCTTTGAATAACACTTCAAATAATGACTACTATTTGATTTTAGATGACTAGAATAACTCACCTTCATGTAATCTGAGTTTTATACTAAATACATTATATGCAAGCTACCTTTGCCTCTATATAATAGAAAAAATTGTAGGCCATTTTCTGACACAGAACAAATTAATTCAAATTATAGTCATATATGTAATGTAGCTAGAATCCAGGATAGAATCTAGTGTTATTTTATAAACAATTTAAGCCTGGGAAAAGTAACAATAGTATGCATTATTTCTTTCTATTCTTTCATTGCAATTTACCAAGTAAGCTATATCTTATTTCAGAGGCAATTATTTGGGTGTCGTCACTTATTGTTTCTTTACCCAATAACTGTAACAAGCTGAATACCCATTACAGTCATGGTACGATAATCTACTTATAAATAGAAAAACTGATTAATTTTTTTCATTTTTGCTCAGTGATTTACGTCTCTGTTTCATATCCTCAAAATCACTTTTTGTGATCAAAGAAATCACCTTAAGGTTTGCTTGATTTCATGATACATTCCCTTTCCTTTACCAATTTATGCAACTACTTCTCATTCTTTATTACTTTTCACATGTGTTTTGAAAGATACAACGTGGACAATTATACAGCATAACAACACCAACCTAACCAGAGTCAAAAGTGCTAATCAAGAGAACCCACACACTGTGTTTTTCAAGTACTCAGCCAGCCTAGACCAGCTTCAGGCTACAATTAACCATGCAGAGCACTGTGAACAGGAGTTTGCTTACCACTGCAAAAAATCGAGGCTTTTAGATAAGCCAGGTAAGTAAAGCAGACAAATCTTTTTATGCTGCATAGTGCATTTTATTTTTCTGGCTAGTAAAGGTATTTCTTTCTATCAAGGTTATGGCATTTTGCTACTATGGAGTTTGAACTACTTCAAATATCTAATACTCAGATCCCTGTAAGTTGCCAAGAGATATCTGAACCAGAAAAACACAAATGTCAGTTTATAATGATATTCGTGCACAGAATTAAGTGCTCTCAAAGTTAATTTCTTTCATAAGTCTTTTAAATTAACAGAGATTATTATTAACAGAGCTCCTGTTGTTCTGCCTTTTAAATTTCTGATTTTTAAATTTTAATGAAGGAATTACTGAGGAAATATCTCCTTAAAAGAACACAAATTAGTGCACAGATATCAGCAGATGTTCATTGCTGAAAGTTTTTGAACACTTAATGTGCATATTATGAGTGCTTGAGAAGGAGGCTCAAGGAGGGCCACATGAAGTCAGTTTCCCGGGACCATGTCCAGATGGTTTTTGAATCTCTCCAAAGAGGGAGACTCCACAAACTCTCTGAGCAACCTGTGCCAGTGCTGTCACTATCACAGTGAAGAATTGTTTTCCTGATGCTCAGGAGGAGTGTCCCATGTATCAGTTTGTGTCTACTGCCTCTAGTCCTGTCACTGGGCACCACGGGAAAGAGACTGTTTCAGTTGTCTTTTACACCCTTCCTTCAGTTATTTATATATATATTTATAAGGTCCCCCTGAACCTTCTGTTTTCCAGGCTAGAACAGTTCCTGCTCTCCCAGCCTTTCCTCATAGGAGAGAAGTTTTAGTCCCTTAATCATACCTGTGGCCCTTTGTTGAACTCTCTCAGTATTTCCATCTTTCTTTTGTAATGGGAAGCCCAGAACTGGACGTAGTTCTCCAGGTGTGGCCTCGTCTGTGCTCAAAAGAGGGAAAGAATCACCTCCCTCAACCTGCTGGCAACATCTCAACCTTCTAATGCAGCCCAGGATAACAGTAGCCTTCTTTGCAGCAAGGGCACATTGCTGGCTCATGTTCAACATTGTGTCCACCAGGTGCCCCAGGGCATCTTCTACCAAACTGCTTTCCAGCTGTGTGGCCCCTAGTATATATTGCTGCTTGTGGCTGTTCCTCCCCAGGTGCATGTCTTTGTAATTGCCCTTGTTGAACTTCATGAGGTTCCTGTCAGCCCATTATCTTCAGCTTGTCAAAGTCCCTCTGGGTAGCAGTGTGACCCTCTGGAATATTAGTTGCTCCTTCCAAAGTCTTAGTGCATACAGGCATCCAACATATGTGAAAGATTAGGGTTATATTTACACAGTGATCACTGTAGTGGCTGTAGCTACAGAAGACCTGACTGAATCACCTTTAAATTACGTAGACCAGCTATCTAGCTCACCACAGCACTGTAATGCAGAGCTATTTACAGAATTAGCCACATCAGTACTGCTTTCTCAAAGGCACCTGTACAGTCTTAGAAGCAGTCAAGCCATCTACAGCTAAGCAAAACCTGCAATATCTAGATAAGCCCTAGTTAAAACTGGGATGCATCTAAACTGACAACGGTCACTGTATTGCAAATATATGCTAAAATATTTTTAGTCAGGTAAATATTTTTAGTCTTTGAATACAACAAAATGTAAGCCCTGGGCTTTTGTTTCTGTGGCTGTAAGAGTAAGTTTTCCAAATATCCTCCAATTTATCATCTTCATCTTTCTACGAATATAAATTTAGAACTTGCTGATATCACAGAAAGGGAGAATTCTAGTACCTTTTGAAAATGTTAAGGCCATGCCACCCCATGAAATGTTTCTTTCTTTTATCTCCTGGATATCAGAGCTGGGGGAAAAAAAGAAGAATTAAGAATCTTCTCTTGTTTTCATGTCTTGTCTTCAAGATATGTCTTTCCACGATAAGCATGGAGAGAAGACAGAACATATTACTTGTTCTCTCTGAAAAGTAGTGATTTCAGATGTAAAACTGTTACAAAAAAATCTATTTCCATGGTTTTGAGAATTTTGGAAATATATTTCTCACCTATTATTATATGAAGCATATAATTTCCAGCCTGCTCCAGCAGATATGCATTCTAACTTTTAGTGTCTCAGTGTGTACCATAAATTTAAAAATTTTCGTTAGAAATTTTTGTAAGGATGTTGCAATTATAAGTGTGAATTATAGTTAAATTTTATAGGATGCTCAGACTGTTTAGAAGTGCTCAAAAAACTAAATAAAAATTCTGTTTGGAATACAAATGTTTTAAAAATCTGAGGGAAGTTTAGGAAGGTAAATTGATCTAAGTTAAAATTTTGGACTTGTTGACTTGGTTGTCATTTCATCTATTCAGCATCTGAAGATAGTTTTCCTTTTCACCTTCATGTATTTGCTTGCTGATTTTTATGCATGTTTCTTTGAATGGTTTTGTAGTCAGAATTACAAAAAACAGTCAATCACACAGAGCTAATAACTGAAGCATACCTGACTTTGAAAAAAAAAATCAAAAAACATTTTACTGAAATAAGTTTGTTCTGTTTCATTTATTATGAGCACAATGAAATATCGGAATTTGAAATGTAAAAAGGTACCTTATCGAATTACCTGCACAATTTAATCCCTCCCACTTCTGCTATTTATAATCTCCACTAGCTATGCCTGACAAGTACAAAATTTGATGATCACATTAAATATTTTGTGGACATGGAGTTCACCTAGTAATTCTTAACTGACTGTCTTTTAAGAACATATTATATTCAATCAGCCTGGATAGCATTTGCAAATGATGTCATTAAAGAAGTCACCTGTTAATATATTTATGTGATCATTATGAAGAAATCTCTAGCCATTTTAATAAATAGCTTTATTTTGCTTAGGTAATATTTTCTGCCAAAACAGGATAATAATCTGGGATAATCAGTATGAACCTGCAGCATTTCAGTAAATACTCTTTCCTCACCCTGCTGTGTGAACAAACAATGGAGACCAGCTTTTAAATATACCCCAACGTCCCTAGCGAAAGACTGGGAATATTAATTCATGACTACAATATAAAGCTAAGGCATGTTGTTGAAACAGCAAAAATATGCTGCTTTTTACAGTCCTAGTTGTTGGAAGCTTTTTAAAGTGTTTTCTGATAAATTATTTATAAACTGTCTCCAGGTTTTCTTCCTCCTGTGATGGCTTGCAAACACAAAATTGATATTGGACATTGATGCCATTATGCAAGTTTGACTTTTCCAGAAGCTGCTCGTATGGTTTTTTGGCCTGCTGGGCTGACAGTTATGTGGTAATGAATGCAGTCAATATGTTTACGATCGGAAAGATTGTCAGCGTAACAGAGGTCTTATCTAACAATGAGGTTTAATAAGCAGTGGCAGTTTTAAGTAAAGTTGAGACTAGGATAAATTCCAGCTTCTTTGTGGGGGCCCACTGCTGAAAACTCAGAGCTCCAACAACAGTAAGAAGTACATCTATAAGAAACTCTATAATTTAACAGTGCTTGATTTCTTATGCTCTGACTTTCGTGCATTGCATCTGTCACCCTTCTTCCTTCTCATTTGAGATGGTTTATCTTTATGCTTCATATCTTTTAGCTATTATCTGCTTGGTATATATTTTCTCGTGCTGTGCTTGCTTGGCAGCATCTTTAATCTTAATCTTCAGTACTGTAGCATTAAGGAAACATCCAGTTTTATAATTTTCTTACAAACAATGCTGACTGGATGCACCACACAGAGATGTAATAGTCCTGGGAAACCTCATTTCTGCTCACCGGATACATCAACTTGCTTTTGGGAGTGACATTAACATGATCTCTGCCCTCTTTGCATACATAAATTCTGAATCTGCTGCCTGTGACCTAACAGCTGTCTTTGGGCATTTCTGATTAACACCACTATTCAGCTGCCTAATGTTCATTACAGATATGGGTAGCAGTACTCTCTAGCACTCTTGGTAGTGGGATGAGACCATTTCTGCATAACTTTCTCTTACTCATCTTGTTCTATTGTTGGTAGTTCCATGATCTGAAATTGATCTTTACTTGGGAATATAAACTACCTTGATTTTTAAGGTGATGGTATCTCCTTTTTCATGGGCCATTTTAAAATGAATTACATAAATGGATTACTTAAGATAAATGATTCTAATATCATGGTTGGCTGAGCTGAGGACTGTGAGTTCCCTTATTCACTAATGCAAGCAAAAACCTGTGACAATCATTTAATAGCTGATAATGAAGTATCAAAATGAATAATTACTTCTCAAGTAAAGGTAGTAATTTTTTTTTCCAATTGTTTAAAGTTTTTAGATTTGAGGGGTGATTTTTCTCCACTTAACCTTTTGCAAACTTGTTTGGATGAGAAAAACTGGGAGAAACAGGACACAACACTGGGCACTGATTTTCTCTAACCTACCTTTTAGACGGGATGCCACTGAGCTGGTGGATTGGAAGAACCAATGAAACACAGACTTACTGGGGAGGTTCCTTGCCTGCTGTACAAAAATGTGCTTGTGGATTAGAGGGGACCTGCATTGATTCCCAGCATTACTGCAACTGTGATGCAGACAGAGATGAATGGTGACTTTTTACTATTGTTTATTCACATTACTTTTGCCTGGAAAGTAAATAAAGAAAATATACAGGCCTTAGCACATTTAGAAAAGGCTTTTGTATACTTAAATTACCATACTGTCATGTCTTTCTTTGACACAGAACACATTCTCTGACAAAATTATAACTATACACATTAAGTATTATTGCTAATTATTTCACTCTGAATTCTGGGGATGGTTTAATTTTAAGCAGATACTTTCTAGTTTTGTAGTATATTGGATGTTATATATTAAGACATTAGCTCTGGTCTTTAGTCAACTTCAGTTAACAGTTTTAGAATACTGAATGTAATTAAAGCTAGAAAAAAATGTTTTTGGGGAAAAGTTATTTTTTAGCATGATTTTAAACTACACTTGTAAATTTAGACTTTTAACCCCCTTTTTTTGTTATCTACAGGTTAGATAATTTAAACTGGGCAACTTTGCTATCAGCAAAGTGAAGCACTCATGGAATCTTATTCTAAGGGGATGGAAGGATTTCTAAAATGTAGATCTGGAACTCACACTGCTCAGAGCAACCTGATCTAGTTAACAGTGTCCCTGCTCACTGCAGGGGGGATGGACTAGATGAACTCTAGGGGTCCCTTCCAACCCAGAACATTCTATGATTCTATGATAAATAAAAAAGATAGAGGATGACATGCATGTCTTCACTATAACTACTTTGAGTATATTGCATATGTTGATGAGCGCATTACACTAAAAATATAATGACTCCTGGTTTATATTTCTGTGTGTATACACTTTTGATATTTTAATTTTCATTTTAAGTGGAGACTTATCCCAGTAACTCCAATGTTGTGGAGGCTATGTTTACACCTGTTTTGGTGGTTCTGCTTAATGTTACATTTGATGGCCTAGAGACTACTGGTTTGAGTCAGTTGACTCAATACTGTTCATAGGGTAGAAAAAGTAGGTAGAAGCTATACTTGTTTGAGATACTTTCTGAGCGCAGAAAACCAGAGTTGCGCACAATATGGTTTTGAAAATATGGTTTTGACAATTTATTTTCATAGTTAAATCTATCTTATTTCATAGACTGGACATAGGGTTAGCTCTAAAACTCCTTGTTTGACCAATCAAAATCCTTAGCCCTCTAAAAGTCTAAAATAAAAAAGGTTTTTTTTTAAAAATCTGTTCCTAAAGACCTGCAAAAATGACAACTCCTCTCCGCAGAAGATGTGAGCTAGTTTCTATTCAGTTTCCTTTTATTTAAAGCAGTAGTTTTACTGAAGCAGACACTTTCAGTGTTTTGAGGGTTGTTTCAGTTTTAAATTAGAAATCTGGAATATGTCACCTCCTATTTTTTTAAAAAATGTATTGCATCCCTCACTTAAGAAAAAAGTTTCCTGAAAAAACCTGTACATTTGTGTGCACTGTGCTCCAATACAGATAAAGAGAAAATGTATAAAGAGGAAAGCTGGTGATGTTAGTAAAGGGAGTGGGGAATAAATAACTAATTTAATCAAGCACAAGGATGGAACCTCTTCCCGTTGTTTCAGTCTCAGTGCATGATGTACTGAGAGAGGGGATTGCTAAGCCAACCACATTCTCAGAGAAACGTAGCTTGATTCCTGAGGTGTGTGTCTCATGTTTAATCTATGAGCAGTGTGAGTTCCAGATTGCCTCCCTTCTCTGAGTTTGTACTGCTATCTCCAAGCTATTTGCTTTGCACATTAAAGGGAAGATTCAACTATAAATGGGTTGAATGGAAATATTGAAATTTCCAGAATGGTCTTGAGTGATTATATATTTCCATGGTTTCGGGGGAAACAACTTTAGGGCCAAAACTGGTGCTTACGAAATTTAGAAATTCAGTTCTGACTCTAAGTTAACAAATATTTTAAACAAAGAATTTGGTCTAAGATTACAAGTAGTGAGTGCTAGGTTGCATATTTCGTTTTCTGCAGTTACATATGTGTAGTATCTGCAGCTTGTGCTGTATGATCATTATGACCTCATATTTCTCTACTTGATTTTTTTAAACTTTTGTCAAGGTGAAAAGGGAAAAAGTTAGATTTATTTGAAAGTTATACTAAGCAATTTGGTATTCCATAATGAAGAGACAGGCCATTATAGATGTCCTCAGCAACATAAAATTACTGACATGGGCAAGTACATTAGCTTAGGCAGCCACGTTGTTTCCCATTTATGTCAAAAAGAGTTTTCTCATGCTTATGAAGACAAGAACAACCGTAAAACTGCTCACTTCCCATGAAATTGTTTCAGTCCAGTCAAATGATCATGAGATCAATACCAAAGCATACATTTGTATTCACAGTTGCTTCTATTACCTATAGAGTTATGCAGCACTTTTTTTTCAGAATTTCATTCTGAAATTCACTTAGGAGAGCTGTGGCTTTCATTTCACCTTTTCAGGACTAATGATACTGGATTCCTTTCCTACAAGGAGCATCTGCCAGTAACTGAAATTGTGATCACAGATACTGACAGACCAAATTCTGAAGCAGCTTACAAACTGGGGCCTTTGCTTTGCCGTGGTGACAGTAAGTAACAACTTCAGTGTTTTGCTAAGCAACAATCGCTTTTGACTGCAATAAATTATGTTGTTTGCTTAACAGCCTAAGATACATTTTTGTAAAAATTTAAACCATTTTTTTAGGAATTAGAAAGGAAAAAGACAAAATACCATGGTCCACTGCAAGCCAGGGTAGAACTGTAAAGGTATATTTTTTGATGATACACATCACTAGTGACAACAGAAATAGTATAGTTTTCAATCAGATATTTTGAGGACAAAATCCAATGATTTTATGCAATTTGAATTAAGTTATGAATAAAGCATTACATGAAGGGGAATGGTTAACATATCTTGGGAGAAACATACCCTTCATTAGATATGCATGCCTCCATCACCAAACCTTGGACATATTAAGTCCTCTGTGTATTTGTGCAATTAGGAAAACTATAGCATGGGAGATTAATCCAGTATACGCAATGTCTATAAGCAAAATTTCAACTCCGCATAAGAATTTAAAATTCAGAAAGTTATACAGTAATGCAAAGCATACAGATTGTATAACCTGAATATGTATGTAGTAACCAGAAAAATAACATGTGCGAAGAAATCATTTAATATAGTGATACCTGAAGCAAAACTGATACCTTATTGAAGATTTGTGATGACATTTCTGTTTTCATTAATTTCCATCTTCACTGGCAAAGAAAACAAATTTGGTTCATGTTCAATAATAAACTAATGCACAAAATTCTATGGCTGCTGCTGTTTGTAACCAAAAGTCAGGAGAAGCAATGCTATAGATCATGCTAAAGATCTTAACTGAAGAGTTGAATGGGCAAGATTTTGTCTACAGTTGAGTAAGGGATTAAAATATTTAATAAGGTTAATTTCTTTACATCAAATGCTACCCTAAGAGTTTTGATGAACTTCAGTATTGTTTCAACTAATTACAAATTACTATTTACATTCATTATCTTATTTTCCTCCTTGATCATATGATGTTGTGGGGTTTTTTTCAATATTCTTCAGCCTGTATGAATAAGAGGAAATGAATACCAGTAAAGAAGTACTGATCTCCATGTTTAGGCTCACTCAAGAGACTGAATAGATAAATAAATATAAATGTGCATGTATTTATTTTTATGTCATCTCTGCTTTCATTCCTGTGACTTGTCAGGATAATTATGCCTGGAAGATTTGTTAACAGATGCGTGTTACAGCACTGCATTCTAATCTTCTTATGAAAATTTGTAGGACACCAAAAAACCCCTGTTGGATGTTTTCTTTTCACACATTTTATTGTGCTGATCAGTTATCATGCCTATCAAAGAACTGTTAAATCATGGGGTTATGATATAAGATCATGGTATAATTCAAGGTGGAAAGGACCTAAGGAGGTGTCCTGCTTACAGCAGGATCAGCCATGAGCTCAAACTAGGCCTCTCAGGACTTTATCAAACTGAGTCTTGAACCCTGCAAGGATGGAACCCACACTGTTTCTCTGGGCAACCTGCTCCACTGCTTGGCTGTCTTTATTGACAATTTCTTTTTACTTAGATCAAGCCTGAAGTTCTGTTGTTTCAATTTATACTCATTGTCTTTGATACTCACACCTTACAGGAATGCAAAGAGCTTGGCTTCATCTTCTTGATGGTTCCCCCTTGAGTTTCAAGGGCTGCTGTCAAGTGCCCTACAAAGCTGACCTTTCTCCAGGCTGAAGCAACCCTGTTCCCTCAGCCTGAAATGCAGGAAAAGCACTCCAGACTTGAACATCCTGGTGGCCTCCCCCATGCTTGCTTCTGTTTAACAATGTTTTTCCTGTACTGGAGGGCCTAAAATTGGAGGCAGTATGTAGATGTTGTCATACAAGTGTTGAGTAGGGGGCAATAACCACCTCCCTCAGTTGACTGGCCATGCTCATACAGCCTGTGACACAGCAGGCCTCTGTTATGGCCAGGGACAATGAAACCAGGAACAATGACAGTGATGAAACAGAACTATTTACAGCTTATGTAGTACCAATATGTAGGGAGAATTTCAGTTTCACTACTCACCAAGTTCCCAACTACTATTAATTACATAACCTGACCCCAATTATCACAAATCTTAAAACATGGAAGCCAGCTAGGTTAATCATCAAAACATACAGACAGTTCTGACAACCAGTGACCTCCCTGCTTTTATTTAATATTTGCACTAGTCTGAGTGATTGAATTGCTGCAAAATTTCACACCAATGCTAAATGATCGCAGTATTTCTAGACAAGCTGCAACAGAGAACTCTAAAATATCATGAGGACAAGCACAAGAAGTCAGAGTCTGAATGTCAGAGAAATATTTTTGTAATGTCAGACAACATTATAGAATTTGACTTCAAAAAGAAGCAATTTGGGACTGAAATAATCTTAGTGAAAGGACCTTTCAGAGTAGAACAGTTAATGGTAATAATACAGCACTTCGCTTGTTTAATAAGAGCAGTAATAATGCAATTTTTCTCATGCATTTACCTCATAAAGACAAAGGAAGCAAGAGATGACATACTTTTAGGGAGGTAGGGACTAAAATATGAGGAAAAATTACAGAATTTCTGACAGAAACAGTTAATGCAAAATCATAGAATTTTGATATAAAGTGCAAAGTGTTGAGTAAAATACTAATTGTAAAATAAAAGATAATAAAATATATAAATATGAAGTTTCATGTTATATATTCTCATCATATATATCTATTTTCATATATTTTATATCATGAATAATATATAATATATTACCTATNATTACCTATATTATACCATTATCATATGACATTATTTTATATATTTTCTAGAATATTAATATATAATATAGGATACATAATATACAATGGATTGTATATAATATTTTATGTGATATTAAATTATATTAGTATATCTCCTCATATACAACATAATTATATATATAAAAATGTGAGGAAGAAGGTTTACTTGTATTTGTGATACACTTAGTACTTTCTTAAATGATTCAAACCCAAAAGATCATAAATTCTCATTGCATCAATAATCTATTCTTTGTAGGACATCAGCTTAGAGAAAAAAATAATTGTTTATGCCCAGATCAACATAAAGTACATCCATAAATAATTGGTTGAATTGAATTGTCATAAACCGTGCACTCCCTTGACTAAGTTTCCAAGTTAGAGTTACTTCACTGCATACTTCTAAGAAGTCGTGTAACATAGCTCAAATGCAATCCAGCAGAATTTGTCTATTCTTCATTGTACATGGTTTATTTTCACTCTTTTATTTAACATTGCATTACTCTACTTGGTTTCTTTATGTTAGGTTTTGTTGATTGACTGTCTTCAATGAACTGTGTTACTTAGAGAAAACCAAAACACGTTTGCTAGAACAAAGCAGGAAAGAGTAACATAATATAAGAAAAATAATAATAAAAGCAATACCAGTATTGTTCTTTTTATGTCTAAAGTTCCATTCAGATATTAATGATTTTTCTCAGTATTTGTGATAGAGTTAGCTATCTATATTCCTAAGATGCCAAAGTGCAATGAAAGTGGTAATGATATTCTAAAGGAATATGGCCGTTTAGAGAAATTAGGCCATCTGATTTGGTGACATTCAGTTCTATGCATATAAGTAGCACTCACCTGTTTCTGTCACCTTTAATATATGTTTCATTTCTGTGTTTCATCACCGATTCATTTCTATATTCCCTTTTCTGCTGTACAATACAATATGATTAATAAATTGTATGCCAGCACTGCTGGTATCAGATTGAAAAATGTATCTAAATATAATGAAAGTTAAGATTCAAATTAACCTATATCAGCTGGGTAGGGTAACAAGAAGGATTTTGAAGTGTACGAGGACAAAAGAAACTTTGGGGCCATTAGTAGGTAGAAATACTATGGTTTTCATAAAAAAGGAAGAGGCATCTCCATTATTTTTGTCATTAATAAAGAAAAAGTCAGATGTTGATTAAATTCTAATAAAGACAGTCAGTTAGTATGGGTAAACTTTTAAGAAACCATACCATTCAATGGTGTTTGTGGTGTTGTTTTCATTGTAAGAACTGGCTGGAAATACTCTGATTTATTACTATGAACTTCCAATAAGCATTAGAATGTATAAATATCCAGAACACTGAAAGAAAGCTAATGTGCTAAAATTATGTGTAATAAATGGGCAATTATGATCTGTCAGGCTCAGACTGATCATCGACCTAAAAATAAAATTGGTGATACAGATCTTATTTGAATAAAATATAAGTACAGTGCAAAGCAATATAAAGATAATATATCATTCAGCATGAGTGTATAGAAAATAAATTTGGCCAAAATTTTGAGGCACTTCAATACTGGTAAAGGCAATGCTGGTGAGGTGAGATACTTGGAGTCAGTAAAATATTTGATGGAGTGTAACATACTTGGTTGAATTGAAAAAAAAAAAAAAGGAAATGTACAAATTCAACTGCAAAATGATAGTACAAGCTAGTAAATGCAGATAAGCCATTCAACATGAGTTCCCAGTTTGACATTTAAAGCAAAAAAAAACTAGTGTGAGTTTTGGATTTAATAATTTTAGAGAGCAACTGTATTAAGTGATCATAAGTGATACCATCATTAAAGCAGCAAAGTAAATTTTGAGCTTAGCAAGAAAAATGTTTCACCTCTCGGCTGTAGCCTGAGAAATCAGGTCATGTGACTGTTACTAACAGAAGTATCTGTATAATGAATGTTCATTTCTTCCTCTTGTTTAGCTTTATAGTATTAATTTATTTTTGTCCTAACCTCAATCTAATCAACATTATTTTGATCCTCTTTACTGCTTCCTGCATAATCAAGAAGTTTAATGCAAGTCTGTGGATACAGGTTTACACTATATAAAAAGGATGTAAAATTAAAGGATTACATTAAAGAAGTTAAGAGATACATTGTTTAGTGAAAGCCTCTTAAACTTAATCTCTGCTTAACTCAGGCAAAATCTGAGATGATATGCTCAATTTAAATGGAGTTTCATATAGTAAGAACTCTCAAATAATGTTCTTGAAAGCAAGAGAGAAAATTGGAAAAATATCCCCTGCTTGGGATTTGAGGCTAGGCCAATGGGCTGTGTGTGTGTGCATACATAAATATGTGTATAAATTGACAGTAAGAGCATTTGTGAATTTTCCATAAATGGACAATTTTTAATTGAATTGATTGAATATTTTTCCTAGAATAAATGCTCTTTTTCAAACTAGAATTGATTCAGGGAATTTATACAGTCTGTGGAATATTAGAGGTCAAACTAGATGATCGTTTTCCCTTCTGGTCTTTTAATCTATGAGTCTTATAATAAGCTGCAGTATAGTGGAGCTGGAAGTTGTGATGCAGAAGGGACATCTGAACTTCACAAATTCTCAGAGGCAAACTGTTGCCAGCTGGTCAGACTTCCTAATGTTAGGAGAATAGCTTTAGAAGAAGCAATCTGCACACTTCTCAGTAATTTTGGCCGCTTCTCTGCTGTGCTGGATGAAGGGAAATTTTTGCATCCAGCAAAACTGACAGAAATATTAGGCAAATATGGAATGAAATAGATGCAATTAAAACATGCAAAAGGTATTGATGATTTTCCTGCTTGGTTTTGCACAGAAATAAAGCAAAACAACTTCCCCTTCCCCCCCCCCCCCCAAACAAAAAAAAAAAAACCCCAAACCCAAAATAATACCAAACCTTAATAAACCAACCAACCAACCAAAACCATTAGGACACAAATAATAGATGATCATACAATTTAAAGATCAGTTTAAGAGGCCAGATAGGGAGGAGCAGACCAAAGACAACAGGCAAAATCCTCATCTTCTACTGGTAGTTTAGCTAAGATCAGATAACACAGCAGTGTAGATCAGACAGGCTAATAGGATCTACAATTTACAATAAGCACACTTTGTACAGTATTAACCTTCTATGTTACTACTACTGTGCACTTAAAATCTGATCACAGTGACAGTCCAGTGAAATTCAAAGATGCTGTTGATCTACCAGAGACCAGAAGCTGGCTCTTACATAGAAGAGCACTTGCTGCTGGAAGGTCTCTCAGTACCTTTTAAGTGTTTCACAAAATTCCTCTGAAAGTGAGAAAATGGGAAAGACAGAAGGCACATTAAATATCATCTTCACAAAGGCTACACCTGCTTTGAGAACACCCCTAGCACCTCCAGATTAACAACAGTGTGCCTTAGCTATGTCAATCCTTAAGATATGGGTAATATTTTATGTGTCACACCAATTAGAGATTTGTTTTGCTTGGAGGAGAGGGAAGACTAGTAAAAAAAACATGCACAGAAAATATTGTTCAGCAACATAAGATCTTTATTTTCTCTGCCTTAGCACTCACTATCCCTCCTGCAGTTTGACATGGAAAGACTGAATGATGCAACACTTAGAGATATCAAGAATTGATACAAATAACAAACAGATTTCAATTTTGATTAAAAAAATGAAGACTGCTATAATTTGCAATTGCACAAGTGTTTGAGAGTCACTTTTATTATCTTTGAAACATTAAAATGGCTAATTTATCTGTCTTGTCACTTTACAATTTCAAGTTGGTAAGACTAGTTGATATAGAAGAAAAACTAAGGTAAATTTTGCAATATAAACATGATGATGTTTTATTTATAAGAAACGGGACCATCTTTTTTTACTCATAGGAAGACTGTAGTCCTACTACTCAGATAAAATGCTAAATATTAATGATTTCATAACTACATGTAATTTTGCAGGTTCCAGAAAACTAAATAGGAGATGTGAGCCAGACACTGTAAAGTGAAGAAATTCTTTCCCCACCCCAATTTATGATACTTTGTAATATACTTTTTCTAGATCTATATTTAACCTGCTTTATTGATACAGTAGCCCAACATTAATAAATCACACAATTTTCAGAGCTGAGAAAAAGAGCAGCTAGATAAACGAAGACAAGAAATTAAGAGAGGAAGAATAGAACTTCCTATCCCTACCCTTCCCCAAGAACTCGATTCTGATGCTTCACTGAAGCTAATTGTATCATTACTCTACTGGACTGTTACTGCCGCTATTGTCTCTCTTCTAATTACTAGCGATGTTTTACCAATTTTCTATAAATTACTAGTATTAAACTTCCTATTGTGTTTGAATTACTGGTAACAGCCAGCCCATTGTTTTTTAAATAGCTGTTATATACTTGAGTCATAACTCAAGTGAAGTTTGCTCTGTAGGAGCTATGACCTGAAACAGTTGAGGAATACAGGCTTAAAATTGATCCCAAATATGTAAGGCCACTGCCTTCGGCTGATGGCCCTTTGCACAGGATGATAATTTAGAGGAGCCCATAAGAAGCACAGGAGACTGAGGTGCAAAGCTACGCTTTCCTCTCCCAGCCTGAGCCATCTGTTCACAGCTCTGCCATACCATGTAAAAATTGTCCTTATGGCTGCTCTAACTTGTGATAGCTGGAAGTACTCCCAAGTGGTGAGTGTCACAGCAAGCAATTGCTGGAGTATGTGTAAATATCCTGCCATGATGCTTTTCTAGGTGTGGGATCCAAACCCTGATTAAAGGTCTGGAGGAATGAGTGAATGGACTTTGATTTTACATCACTGGGCTGTGAACTAGGCCTCAGCATACACTGTATCACAGGGTTTGATTTTGCAGATAAGAGAGAAATTTGAAAATCTTTTTTTTTTTCCCCTCCCCCACCCCCCCAAAAAACAGAGAGTGCTTGGAGCAAAAATAAGTTTTGCATAGTATTTAGACCCAGATCATAGCATTATCAGGAGAATGTGCAATGGCCTTGTTCAATTAGATAGGAAGCTATCAAATGCCCCATTTGATTTAGAAAGCAATATAGCTTAATAAAGAAATACAGATACATCTGTAAGAATTCAGCAATAATAAAAAGGAATTTCTGGTTGAACACCATAAATGCAGATTATGTTCTTATTAGAAGAGGGTGTTATTAGAGATTTTACATAAGCTTTTTAATAACCAAGTACAAGATCTAACAAATTATGATTAAATGCCAGATTAAAAAGAAATCAAACCAACAAAATATGTTTGATCTTGTAACCTTTTTTGAATAAAACTGATTACATTGGATTTATCATGTAAGTAAGAATGCATATGAATTTCTAAACTGCAGCCAACTAAAGGAGAAAATACCTTCATATTTATTTTTTTTATTATTTTTAATTCCTTCCACAGTAATTACTAACAGCTGTATCTTACCTTCTTTGTGATATCTGGTAATACTTCACTGGACTACAACAATAACAAGATTCTTTTCCTTGTTATGTGAGAAATATACATAACTGTCATAGTTTATACTAGCTAATGTAGGTATAGTACTTCATTCAAATCTGTTTGTTTACTTCATAAAAGGATCCATCAGGTCCTAAGTGGACCATTCTCATTAATCGGTTTTTGGTTGTCTGAACTGAGCACCTTAATTGCTCTTGCTGAATCATCTCCTTCATTGCTGTTGCTGAATACTTTTTCTGTGTCTCCAAGATCCCCCATGTTTTGCTTTATAGACTAAGCAGGAGGCTTCTGTGGAAGTTACACTCTCCGAACATTGTAACCCCTTCCTAGACCTGGGCACTTTCCTGTCCTTAATTGGTTGTAAGACTTATACTGGCAATACTAGATAACATTGTATCTACCACTTCATGTTTCATTTTGACAACCAGGAACATTTTGGAATTCGGTATCCTTCAACACAGAGACATCCTATCTGCATTTCCCCACCTTCCACGGAGAGCTCAGCGCAGATGTCTCATTTTTCTTTAAAACTACTGCTTCCTCAGGAGTGTTTTTAGAAAATCTGGGAATTCAAGACTTCATAAGGATAGAGTTATACTGTAAGTAACACAACTGATGGTTGTTAGTATTATTATTATAGCTTTCAGTTGGACTAAATTAGAATTAACATAAAGGGGGAATATTTTAAAACTGTTCTCTAGCTTGATAACTGTTACTATTGCTATTGGAGCTTTATCATTCCCCCAAAAATCCAAGCAATGAGACTATACAAATATCTATTCACAGATAATTTCTGCCCTAGAGAGTTCTTAATCTAAGAGCACAGCAATTGGCCCCTGACTGCTCAGATTGTTCCTCCTTCCCTTGCTCACTGCATCCTTGCCACCAAATTCTCTCCCTCCAAATTTTAAGGCCAGGCATTACATGTGGCTGCTGGGAGATTCACTCAGGCACAATGTGTGACTCAGACCTTCTGTGGCACTGTATCCTAACTTAGTCACACTTTCTCTTTTTTTTTCCTTTGTACATATCCATATCTTTAGACTTTTACACATTAATAAATTTTTTTGCACAGAGAAAAGTAAATGTCTCACTAAATTCAGTAAGGCAACTAATGTAGAATGAAAGCTTTATCTTAGTTGACTCAACGTTTTAGTCTTATATTGCTCATTATTAAAGGCAGAATATTTAAAAGGATGAAGTATTGTTTAAAAAAAAGTTTTTGATTCATTTGAAATGACATATCAATTAAAAAGTCTCATACTTGACAAGTGCCTCTGGGAGTTCTTTAGAACTCTTTTTAACTTGGGATTAGACAGTTCTTAATTTTTTTCATATCCATTGTGTTATCACACTCAAGTATTTTCCAGTGAAGAGTACAAATAAATATAAATATTTATCATACAATGCAAAATATTACAATAGAAATGTTAATGTATCTTTATTGAAAACTAAAATATTCTGCTTGCTTATCTTTTTGCCAATGTTAATGTCTTAGGTTAATCAAACAAAAAAGAAAGCACCTACTGTGTTCTTCTGTAGGCAGTTTAATTATAGAATAGCGTGTAATGCTTCATCAGTTTGGTTTTTGTTATCTCAAACTGTAGTGCTGTATTAGTGCTGTATTGGAAAGATTCACTGTTTTCAACTGTGTTTTTGTCATGTTTATCAAGAGTATGAACTGCCTTCTGTTAAAGTTCTGTGAAGAGGTGAAAAAGCAGGAGCATTATAACCTGTGTCACTCAATACAGAAAATGTCCTGGATCAGAACTTCAGCTCTTAAGTGGAGAATTTCTGAAGCAATGATGAAATTCTTGTGTGATAAATGATTTTCCATTTTCAAAACAAACACTTATATCATGGAAATATTAAAGGACTGCTTCTGAGAACTAAATTTATTCAGACAGTTGGCAGAACACCATAACTATTTCTTCAGAATGATAATAGGCAAACTCATGTCACTCATCCCATTCATTCATGAACATTCAATTAATTCATAAGTATCCATGTATATGTGTGGTTCTTATATGACTTGAGACAGTGAGACATGAGAGAAAGTGAAAGGCTGAACTGGTCTATATTTTAAAATAAAGCATTTTAAAAAAAGTTTATCTACTATTGTGTAGCATGTAGAGATATTTCTTTACTTTCAGAAACATCTGAATTAATTGAATAGACAGACCTATTCTTTTTTGTACATCATAGGTAGGATTGTAGTGGAGCGAGAATCATGTGTTTGCACTGAGGGTCATATCAGTCAGAAATGAGCAATATACATTTCCATCAAAAGTACCTTTCTCTCTCAAAAAAAAAAATCACCTTGAACATTTCATATTGTACAGGATCATTTAGATTTCATCTTCATATACTTTTTCGTAATAAATATGAATGTAAATCACCAACCTACACTTGATATTCTATTAATAGTTCCATATAAATAAATGTCTTTGATTTGTGTAATAATAAATAATAATAACGAAAATGTCATGTGTCAGTGTTTAAGATGAGGATGTGTTAGAAATTATTTAAAACTCATTATGACATTAACATTTGGCATTCCATACTTGTGAACACAATGATTTTTCTTAGCATTTTGTTGATTGTTCTCATGCTTTATATCTAATTCTTCTATTTATGACATAATAATCTTTAGAACTTTAAGTCTAACTTTGTCTAGGCAAAAGTGTGAGATCAAGAATCTTAATAGGAAATGTGAAGTTTAGTGCTGTTTGGTTTTATGAAATTATAAACACCGCAGTGCATCTGTGTATAAAAATACACAGAAAGCTATTGCAAAAATGGAGATGTGCATCTTAACTGTATTTTAACACACAGAAGTGAAGAAGATACTTGATCCTTTTTTTTTTACAGAATTATAAAAAACTCAAGTCTTAGGATTTTTCTTAGTTCCTGTAATCTTCAGCAGAAGTAGTGTCTGAAAGCAACAAGGCTGATTCAACTCTGAATAGTACACTCTGTTAAATACATATATGGCCGCAGGTTACATCCTCTAGCTGAAAGCCTGAGTAACTATTTTATACTATTTGAGTGTGCACTGAAGGATTGTTTCCTATTTAAATACAATGACTTAAATAAAAATTTAAATCAGGGTTGGGAACACTATGGTATATTAATTTGGCAGTTGCTTTGGAAATAGTTCTGAAGAGTCCGATATGCAGTTGCTTTTGGCCTTTGTCTACCCAAATTTGCAACTTACTGTCCAGGATAAGTGCAATTCAATTGTTTCCTTTAGGGAAAGTGCTTAGGTTTTTTATTCTGTAACATATTATTTGGTAATCATTTTCTGCTTCTGCATGTGATGCTCATCCTCGATACTCTGGTTTTGGATGACTGTGTTTTCTGTTAGTCATACTAGCCACAGCTAGCCACTGACCACTCTCCATGGTGATCATCAAGTGCATCTTCTGCTCCACTTTGCCAATCTGTCTATGTGTCTCTGCTGTGCTCTGACTGTGTTTGCACGCTTTAGGGCCACAAGAATCCCTGCAACGTTAGGAAAATTTTTGAGTAACATTAAGGTAGGTAGGGCCCACAAAGTATTTTTGCACCAGAAGAGAACTTTGGGACATACCCTCCCCTTCATGACCAAAGTGGTCTTTTCCTTGGTCATTTGGTGCAAGAGAACAAATTTTAGAACTCATTCAGCATCTCTCTATGTCCTGTGGCATACCTTCCACAACAAGTGGCTTGACCTCTGCGCTTATAAATGCAAGATTTCTTCCAAATTTGCAGTGTAGTTGGTTTTAGCAGAATTATTTAAAATATTATAGAATGTTAACTGATTATATTTTCCCATTTTTCTGACATACTCTGGTCAATCTTCAGACACTCCCATGTATGACCATATGTTCATCCTTGCTATCTGGGCCTTCATCTCTGGAACTTCTTGGATTGGTTCCCTTTTTTCAAGACTATATTACTTTTTTAGTGGTACTAACATAATTCATTATTTCAGTGGTTATTTCAAAATCTTTATTATGTGTTTTCTTGCCTTTAAAATCTAAACAGTAATGTTATTTATCAGATCTGTTGTTCTGATATGCTCTTTAATAGGCAAATTCAGTGAGTTCAAAGCAGAATTTGTGTTTTCAGGCTTTACTCCAACAGTATCCAGAGGATTACAAAGACCTCCCCACAGAAGGTAACATTCAACAGAAATTCTCTTTACCTCATCACATGGAGTTTCTGTTGCTTTTGTTCTCCTACTGTGTGATTGTTTTCTTTTACCCCTCAGTAAAGGGAGACTGAGCTCTCAACTTAGTCCAAATGAAACAAATTTATCCTAAAATTAATTTTACCGAGGAATTGTTTTTATTACTGTTTAAAACACTGTTGATTTTTAAGCAGAAGAGATAATTTATTACAAAAAGCTTTCTGTTTAAAAATTAACTGCACATTATGCCTCATTTTACTTGGAAAGTCAAATGCTTTGTGTATTTGTCATTTTACTTTTCTGTCTCAGGTTCAGTTGTTATAGAAAAATACTTTATAACAACCAGATTCAGGGCTTAAGGGATTGCAAGCATGTGGCATTATTCTGTCTAAAGATTGACCAAAGTAGATCTAAGTATTATAAAAAATCAAAGGTATCTTTAAAAGGTGAAAAGAAAATGAAAATATTTAATTGAAATATTTTTTAATTCAGTAAATTCATCTTTGCAAATATTGTTTGAAGCTGATTTATTTCCCTTGACTACTTCTAGTTGTTTTGATTGTCTCTGAGTCAAATGCCATAAATGAGAACCTTTCTCTTGACTCACAGAATCTTCTCAGACCTCTAGTCCTTTAATCAAATCCTTAATAATTCAAAATGCTAGAAATCCTTTGTTTAGGGATTATGTATTTTCATACACAATTGTCCTTGAATATGTAAAGGAAAAAGTTTCAGAGAGAATGTTCATAATTTCCACATCTTCAATTTTTAGCACATTCCTCATATTATTATTTTGATGTGCAAAGATTGAGTTATGATTTTCTAAGCAAACTATAAAAACGTGTAAAGTGAAAGTTGCTTAGGGAATAACTCAATATATACATAGTTTTATAAACTACATCAAAATTTGCCCTATGATATATGTAGAGATTGTGTGAATAAATAACAGAAGCAAACAGATAGTAGAAGATGTTGATTGGATTCTAGTGGTGATAATTTAAATACAATTAACAATGGTAATCAATTACTATGTCAGCAAGAAATGCTTTTTATCCAAATTGAAACATAACGAAGCTAGCACATTTCATTGCTTCTTGTTTACTATGTTCTCTAGGGGTCCACAAAGAGTTTGATTTCCATGCTGCTAACAAATCATTGCTCTCACTGTCAGTGAGTGCAATGAATGAACTTTGGGTGTATGCCTCCTGAAGTAAACTTTTCCCCTAAAGCAATCAGTCTTATCCCATGAAATAGTAGGCTAGATCTTAAAGCAGCTTGTTCTGCCAATTAATTATTTTGTGACCTAATTAACTATGAAATAATTTAAATGGCCTTTATATTCTCTTTCTAGCTCCATCTGAAGTGATTTTTTCATTCGATGTTGGAAATGGACCTAGTGAAGTTACAGTGCAATCACTCACTTCCTTAAATGACAACCAGTGGCATTATGTGAAGGCTGAACGAAACATCAAAGAGGCATCCTTACAAGTAGACCAGTTTCCTCAAAGGTCTCACAGTGCACCGCCTGATGGGCGTATTCGGTTGCAGCTCAACAGTCAGCTTTTTGTAGGTAGGCACCCATTTAAGAGAATGTTTCCTGGATATCATCATGAAAATATGAAAAGGAGAAAAAAAAGAAAAAAGGAAGAAAAAAAGGTGGCAGCTGGGTCTTTTGAAAACATTTTGTATGATGAGATGAGAACCTTTGTGAAAAATCCATGGAGACGTAGCTCTATCTTGAGATTAAAAATTCAGTGCCTTAGCCTATATTTACTACTGGACAGGATTTCAACCAAAGTTTTCTTCTTTTGAGGTTTGTTTGAAGAACAACTAAAGCATCTTCATTTGTACCATTTTTTTTAAGAGGATATTATCTGCTGAAAGATATGTTACTTCTGTAATTTCAAGGAAATATTGCTATATCTCTTCATCCACAACTTCTCAGGTTGCTCAGAAAAGTTATGAATGCCCCATAACTGGAGGTGTTTAAGGTCAGGTTGGACAGGGCTTTGAGAAACCTGATCTAATGAAAGATGTCCCTGCCCATGGCAGGGGGGTTGGCCTCGATGATCTTTAAAGTTCTCTTCCAACCCAAACCATTCTGCAATTCAATGAATCTGTGATCTGTTTCTCTGCCCTTTGCTAACACATTTAATGAAATAATCAGATTGTGTTCACTCAGTATTGGAAACAAGAGAAAGGGACTATTCTTTGTTTTCACACAACCACGAAAAATCTAGATTTATGGTTGGTTCCATCTAAACTGTGAAAGCTTCAAAGGAAGAAGTTTACCTGAGTATTTCTGCCTTTGTACTTTAGTGAATATGAAATCAATGTATTTAGATAAAATACTGGAAAAGCAGAAATGGAATGACAAATAATTAATGTTTATTTACTTATTACATAAACTTACATGTGTAAACTTACTATGTGTTATGTACACGGTAGTGTTCTTACTGTAATATAGCTATAGTATGAATTTAAACATTTCTGGTGTATATGTATGGTATCCAGTAAAAGAGCATGTAAAAGTCTGCCCTACTTTTAAAAAGATCTTTATCTAGATCTGCTATGAGACACTTCATGCTAAATGAATACATGTTGTATTTACTGTGTTGGGCAGGAGTGCAGTTAAGGGGAATGGTATCCTGAAACTGTAGCTACAGAAACTGAATCCTTAGGAAAAAATTAAATGGAGAGGGAACATCTATCTCAAAAGGCATCAGAGGTAGAAGATGGAGACTAGACCAAACAATGAACAATTTTATATTTTGATTTAAAGTATGAAGGAGTTTTCTATAACAAAGAATATATCCAAGATATTAACTATAGGGGAAGAATTAGTTTAAATTCACAGCAATGGACTAGAACTATTAATGGAAGGACTAGAAAACTTCTGTTAATAATAAATTATATTGTTGTCCTCAGACTTGACTACTATATAACTACTGTTATATGAACAGTTGAAATTAGATCAGTTTGAACTTGCAAGGTCTGATCTGTGAAGCAGACTAAGAAAAGGTCTAATTCTACAGGTGTTTATAGTAACAACAAGTCTAAACAGTTCTCTAATAATTTTGCCAACTAATTGATCTCTAATTCTTCTAACTCTTGTCCCAAACAATTCAATACTGTGCTAACCTGTATTGGCAATTGCACTTTCTGGCTATTTTTTATGAAGTAATTGTCCATTGAATAGAGTGATTTTTTTTTGTCAAATAATTTGACAAATTCTAGTAAGTTTATACACATCCATCACCTGTATGGAGCTGACAATTTAAAAACTGTTTTGACTTTTCCACAAGAAAGCTGTCTAGTTTGTTTTCTTCAGATGATGTTCAGGTGAATAACTGTATTAGAAGAGTGATTCTGTTGTTTAGATTTTAGTGTTGTGTGGTTTTTTCCTCCCTGAAAATTCTTGAAGATCCTGGGAGTAAAATGAAATAACATTCACTATAGTACTGTGTACCTCGAAATCCCTCGTGATTTTGTGCAATTATTTTGAAATAATTTGGAGTGGAACCAATGAAAATTGCATTTGTTTAATTTTATACAGTCAAAACAGGTTTTTTGAAGAGTGATATGACAAAGAATAGTGATTAATTTGAATCATTTATGTCATGCATTTCTGAATGTAATTTATGAGGGTTTTTCCATGACTATAACAAGTTTTTTTGGGTAATCCTTTTCTGCAACTGCAATACTGTCATGTGGATCAATATTGTATCTAGTTTATTTTGTGTTTGGGGATTGTGGTTTCTTCACGCTAAACCACTCTTTCTTTACTTCTCTAGATGTATTTACTCTGGTTTTCCAAAGAAGCCAGAAGAACTAAAGCTTAAAACTGTCATCAAAATGCTCGTTTCAGTAGAGATAACATAAAATCTTTATATAGCTAGGTGGCTTTGTACCATTTTATCTGTAAATAGCAGCAACTATGTCAAGATTTTCCATGTAACAACAAGGATTTTACAAAATTCAAAATAGAAAAGGATGAAAATGGATGATGACATGGAAACATTTAACCAGGAGTTAATTGAAAATGCATGAGAATTATAGTTGGCAATCTTACATATTGTGGATTATTTTCTGCTTTTGTTTTTTAAAAGAGGAAAAAATGACAGGACATACCAGAGTAAGTTGTGCAACAAAGTACAGGAGAGGTAGTATGTAGATTGCACACCTTGTTAAGTAATCAGGATGAATAAAATGCTAGCTAGGAAGTGTGCTAAAAATAAACAACACTGAAAAAAAAATGAAGCAACTATTGTTAGCCTTATGATTGCCCTGTATCTTTATCACATATGCTTGGTACTCAGGTATATCCTGACCGGTATTCCTCTGAAATGAGGAGGATAATCCTTCTTATTACTCAAGGATGGACAGAGCTTGTGGTATGGGACAATGTAAGGCAGGTCGGACAACAGCTGTGTGGTATCATGATCCATAACATGAGACTGACAGATTGTCAAACACACAGATCAGTTGATCAGTTGGTAGGATCTTGAAAGAGTACAGCTGTTGTCATGGTTTAACCCCTTCTGGCAACTCAGCACCACAGAGCTGCTCGCTTACTCCCCCCACAATGGGATGGGGGAGAGAATCAGAAGAGTACAAGTGAGAAAGCTCGTGGATTGAGGTAAAGACAGTTTAATAGGTAAAGCAAAAGCTGTGCACACAAGCAAAGCAAAACAAGGAATTCATTCCCTGCTTCCCATTGGCAGCCAGGTGTTCAGCCATCTCCAGGAGGAAAGCAGGACTCCATCAAGCATAACAGTTACTTAGCAAGAAAAACACCATCACTCTGAACATCCCCCCTTTCCTTTTTCTTCCCCCGCCTTACACACTGAGCATGACATCATATGGTCTGGAATAGCCCTTCGGTCAGTTTGGGTCAGCTGTCCTGGTTGTGCCCCCTCCCAGCTTCTTATGCACCTGGCAGAGCTGAAACCTGAGAAGTCCTTGGCTGTTCTAAGCACTACCCAGCAACTAAAACATCAGTGTGTTATCAACATTCTTCTAGTACTAAATCCAAAACATAGCACTATACCAGCTACTAGGAAGAAAATTAACTCTGTCCCAGCAAAACCAGGACAACTGTACAGCTCATTACTCTCCCATCCTTATTTTCGTTTTTTTTTCTTTTTTTCCCTTTTTTTTTTT